>JAOTQR010129429.1:0-54114 GCA_025774065.1 Solanum ossicruentum | reverse complement strand
CCCACAAACCCATCACCAACACACACACCCGAACACCGACCGAAAAATACCCAACCCATATCCCGCCCCCTTTCTCTCTCTCTCTCTCTCTCTCTCTCTCTCTCTCTCTCTCTCTCTCTCTCTCTCTCTCTCTCTCTCTCTCTACCTCATTATAAGAATCATAGGGTACTCATCACTTTTTCATCAAACTTATGGCAATCGACTCGTCACCTTATTACTTACCTAATAGGTACATAAATCTAACTACATGCCTCAATTAACCATCACTCTTGCTATCTCATCCTTTTTTTCCATCCTCATCCTTTTAACTCTAGGATGATTCAATTCTACTCAGGATTTATAAGACCTCACATCTCACTCTTAGGTGGTAACATTAAACTCTTTTAGAGACATAAGTTTCTCTCTCATGGGTAACATCAGAAGCAAGTGTTGAGTAGAGGGTTTGGGTATATCTAGAGCTAACTAAAATACATGATTCATATGAGTAATAGTGCATTCTTTCTAGTCAATCAACTTAGCACATAAGTCGGCTTCTCTCAAGCCTAGTGCAGTCACTCTACCATTCTGATTACTTTTCTGCGGGGATCTCATCGGTAAGAGTTTGAACATTGCAATTTCTATCATCTCGTGGGCGAGGCATAGTAGAAAGATTTAGAGCGTTGCACAAATCATCATAGACATCTTAGGAAATACCTCTATCACCCGATTTAGAATCTGAAAGAAGGAAAACAATTCCTAAATGTCCTATAGCCTCCAAATTATGGATGCGGAGCTCTTTACACTAATAATAAAGACTCTACTAGACACAGCTTCATAGATTCCCTAGGACTCTTAAACTCATTCTCTGATACCAGTTTGTCACGCTCTGGAAGGGTACCCTAGACGTAACCGACACTCAGAAACCATTCCTAGTCCCTAGGTGAACCACTTGGCCTCATCACATTCATTCATTCATATATTCTACTACTCCGCGAAAGACATAAGGAAGTAAATGGGAACATCATCATCTAGTCTCAAAAATAATATTATAAATAAAAAGGCTAGTAGAAAGAAACTAGCTCAACAAGTCTTAACATCAACATTCGACTCTAGTCTATGAAGCCTCTATCACTATCAAGTGGTACTAATGACAGACCCATGGCTGCCCTAATCAAAATAAAGCTAATCAAATCTAACTCTAAAGCGGGATGAAATAAATATAATGAATCTTCCAAAGCAGAGGAGGCTCACCAATCAGCTAAACGTTTCAAATCCTCAACGATGCCTATTGAAGATCTTCAAATCTTGTATATACATCATGAAATGATGCAGTCCCAGGGGGGGACACTAGTACGTGGAATGTACTAGTATGTAAAATAGCTGCGTGAAACCGAAACAGGTAGAATAATATAGAAACGATATCAACTCAATATAAGAATCAATCAACATGTCAAATGTCTATCTAAAGAAAGAATAAAGAGTAGACAAGTGACCCATCAACCCATCAACTCATAAATCAAATCATACGCATCTCAGAAGGACTCATCTCAACCCATCTCATTACATCACATCTTAGAGTACTCAAGGTAGGAACTTTCTAGGAGTTTCTCTTATCCGACACAATCACTTGTGAGCCAACGATCGAACAATAATCATGCTGATATTTCCATAGTCGTCCCATACTTTCCATGTAAAGAACGAATCAAAACCACATGGATTAGTCTAAATTGAGATAACAAATAATTCCTCTATTGATTTTAGGGACTTCTAATCAGAGGGGACCTCAACATAGTATGATGTAATGGTCCAGATCCTCACCTACATTTGACTACGTAGTTTGATGAGTGTGATTTGGTTTAACTCTTATATTTTTGGTGCTTGATACACCTCCCATGACTCAATGCTCATAAAATAAACCACCCAATCAAACTATCTCAATCCAATCGTCTCAGTCAGCCTCATAGAGGAGCAATCTTTCAATCAGTCTCATAGAGACTCTAATCATCTCACCAATCAAAATCTCAATCAATAGCTCAAGGAATAGAACAATCATTAGGGAACAGTTAAATAGACAAATCGCTAGAGTTCATTTATGGGGACTCAAGGGACTATTAAGTTCTATCAACTCATCATCATTCTCACTTCACAATCATAATCACAATCACAATGAACATTCTCACTCAAGGCTCTAGACTCACTCTATCCTCTTTCATGCAATCTTTAAGAAGTAATAAGTAGGGTTTATGAAATAATTCATTTAAAACATTCAATTCAAGAAAACAAGTTTGTGATGATCATCAACATATGAAAATACATGTAAATAATATAATTTTCAAGAAAATATTCAAGAATCATGCATGTAAACTCAAGAACCTTCAACTCCCATCCAGTACCATCTATGCAGGATATAAGAGAACAATGTAATATTTTCGTTTAGCCTTATATACCTGGAACGAAGGTAGAAGATTACTTTGGCACGAATCGTCTTGAGATCTTCAACTCCTTGCTCTTCTCTCTTTTCGTTTAGCCCTAGGTCTTCTTCAAAGACTTAGAATGATTAATAATGTATTATAAACCCTTTTAACACTTAAAATGATCTATTTTGGTCATATATTAAGTCTAGGAAGGGTTTGAAAAGGTCTAGGATACCCCTCATAAAGTTTCAAAAAAAGTCAATTTTTGGGACGCGGGGCGCGCGACGCGGACCGCATATATTTTCGGTAATTTTTGACAAAAATCCTCCGAAATCCCATAGAAAAAGTTTGAAACACAAACTAAGTGTTGGTCCGCGATAGGTCCGCATCGCGGAGCAATTGCGTACCCTCACTGGTTTGTATTTTATTATAAAACATATCTTTTTGATCTAGTTGCTCTAAAATCGGATTGAGACCACTGCCCCACTGAGTGTTTCGCGCTAATCGTACATCCGATCTCAGATTTTTCATTGGAGCTTGGGAAGATGAGTTATGCTCACGATTTTGTTCTAGGTGCATTTCGGTAATTTTTTCGGGTGTTATATGTAGACTATCTTGTGAACCAGGTTCTCAGTCATTTTTCAGGCCAACTTTTTTGCACTCAAGGCTCCTAAACTGGGGGTCGTTACAATATCTCCCCCTTTAGAACATTCGTCCCTGATTGTACTTAACAACAGGCTCTAAAGAGTAAACTATCAGCCAATAACCCAGTATGCATGCAAAAATGCAATTCAAACATCATTTCTTAAAATTTACAAATTTACACTTCAAACATTCTTTCAAACAGTTCATAAACATCAAAATAAATGCATACATCATGAGAATCTAAGATGCATGGAGTTTGAGGAATTTTTTGAAAGAACTTCTTAGTACCTTAGGCTTGAGTGGAGCGGAATAGATGTGGGTAGTGCTTCATCATATTCACTTCCGCTTCGTATCTAGCACACTCAACTTGTTGGTTCCTCCAAAGTTCCTTGACGAATGTGACTTCCTTGCTCCTTAGCTTCTTTACTTGTCACTCTAGTATTTCAATTGGTGTCTCTTCATAATGCAAATCCCCTTTAATATTCACGTCATGTAAGGGAACTATGGAACTTGAGTCACCTATGAATTTCCTCAACATCAATACATGGAAGACCAAATAAATCAAGTGCAATTCGTTGGGTAGGTCCAACTCTTACACTACTTTCCCACTCTCCTCACCACCTTGTAAGGTCCCATACATCTAGAGCTCAATTTCCCTTTCTTACCAAACTGGAGAACACCTTTCATTAGAGATGCCTTCAAATTGACCCAATCGCCAACTTGGAACTTAAGCTCACTTCTCCTTATGTCCAAGTAGGATTTTTGTCGACTTTGGGTTGTCTGCAATTTCTCCTTTATGCTTTTAATTTTCTCCATAGCATTCATCATAAAGTACGGTCTTATTAATGCCTCCTCATGACTTCAAACCACCCAGTGGGCGATCTACATCATCTATCGTATGGAACTTTGAAAAGTGTCATCCCAATACTTGAATGGAAACTATTGTCCTTTGCGAACTCGATAAGTAGCAAATGCTCATCCTAACTTCCCTTGAATTCCAGCATGCAAGCTCTGAACATATCCTCCAAGGTCTGAATAGTCCTTTTGGCTTGCCCGTCGGTTTGAGAATGAAAAGCTTTGCTCCACTTCAATCGAGTGCAAAGCCTTTTTGGAAGGACCTCCAAAAGTGAGAAGTTAATTGAACTTCACGATCCAACATGTTGGACAATGGAATCCCATGCAACCTCACTGGCTCTCGAATATACAATTGGGAAAGTCCTCTGCACTGACTATAGTTTAGACCGGCAAGAAATGAGCTAACTTTGTAATACAGTCAAATATCACCCATAGTTTTGGTTTTTCGCAACCCAACTACAAAGTCTATATTGATCTCTTCCCCCTTTCAAGTAGGAATATTAATATCTTAGTTAAGCCACCCGACCTTTGATGTAACTTTTACCTGCTGACAACTGGCGAATTTGGACACAAATTGAGAAATGTCCTTCTTCATCCTATTCCACCGATAGATTTACCTCAAGTCCTCATACATTTTGATAGTGCTAGAATGAATGGAGTAGGAGAAGTTTTGGGCTTCTTGCATGACCAACCTCTTCAACTCATCATCATTGGGTACACACAATCTACCTCGATACCATAGTGCACTATCTCTCCCTTATGAGAAGACCTCTACCTTTCCATCTTTTACCAAAGTTTTCAACTCAAGCAAAGTGGAATCAAGATCTTGCTTGGCCTTAAACCTCATCGATCAGAGAAGATGCTAACCCATGAAGAACCACCGCACCACTATTTCTGGAATCATTCTATCTCAATCCTTGCCAACCTATGAACATCTCAACCCAACTCTCTTTTCCCACCATCTTCTATATGGGACACACTACTTATAGAAATTCTACTAAGGGCATCAACTACCATGTTGGCCTTTCTGAGGTGGTACGTCACACTCATATCATAATCCTTAAGTAGCTCTGAGCATCTCTGTTGTCTCATGTTGAGCTCCTTCTAGGTAAACACATGTTGGAGGCTCTTGTAGTCGGTAAAAACATCCACATGGACTCTATACAAAATAGTGTCACCAAATCTTTAAGGAAAATACCACCACTGGGAGTTTAAGGTCATGAGTAGGGTAATTCTTTTCATACACTTTCAATTGCCATGAAGCATAGGCAATCACCTTACCAGTTTGCATTAGCATGCAAGCCAATCCGATCCTGGATGCATAACAATATACGACGAGACCATCACTCTCTTCTGGAGGCTGAAGTTAATCGATCCTTCAAGGTCTGGAAATTTTTTTGCATTTATCTAACCACACATATTTAGCCTTATTTTGAGTTAGCTTAGTGAGTGGAGATGAAATTATGGAGAAGTCTTGCCCAAATCATCTACAGTAATCGGCTTGACCCAAGAAACTCCTTATGGAAGTAGGAGTCAATGATGGCCTTGGCCAATTTCTTAATGCTTCTGTCTTCTTAGGATCAACCTTGATGACCTCTCTAAATACCACATGTCCAAGGAAGGCAACCCTATCTATCCAAAGCTCGCACTTGTCAAACTTTGCATAGAGCCTCTGTTTCCTCAGGGTCTATAATACTACCCTCAAGTGCTCCATGTACTCTTCTCACATCATGAGTAGATAAGAATATCATCGATAAACGCTACAATGAATATGTCGAGGTAAGGCTTAAACACCCTTTTCATGAGGTCCATAAATATTGCTAGTGTATTAGTGAGGCCAAAGGACATTACCACAAATTCGATATGACCATACCTAGTCTGGAAAGCCGTCTTAGGGATTTAATTTTCTTTCACCTTCAATTGGTGATAACCTAATCTCAGGTCAATTTTGGAGAAATGAGTGGCCTCTTATAGTTGATAAAACAAATCATCTATCTTTGGGAGAGGATAATTATTCTTGATGGTGACCTTATTGAGATGTCAGCAATCAATCCACATGCAGAGCGATCCATCCTTCTTCTCACGAATAGCACAGGGGTACTCCATGGAGATCGACTAGGTCAGATAAAACCCTTCTCCAATAAAATCCTTCGATTGCTCCTTCAACTCGTTCAATTTTGTGAGAGCTATTGTACAAGGAGAGATTGAGATGGGCTGAGTATCGGGTAGAAGATCTATACTAAAGTTTATCTCCCTTTCAAGAGGAGCACCCGATAACTCATTTGGGAAGACATTGGGGAATTCACTTACAACAAGAACCGAATCAAGAGAGGGAACTTTGGAAGAGACACCCTTGACCCTCACTAAGTGGTAGATACACCCCTTAGAAATCATTATACGGGCCTTAACAAAAGAGGCATTAAAAGCATGCAATCAATCCATTCCCAAAATTACATCGAAGTCTACCATGGAGAGCTCAACTAAATCACATGGGATTTTTTTTTTTGTAGAATAGAAATAGGACAACCCCTACAGACTCTTCAGGCTATGATAGACTCACCCACGGGGTTACTCAACTCATAAGGCTCATGGAGGACTTCATAACATGCACGAAACTCATATGCATGGAATAGGGTTCCAAAAGACAAGTTTGCTCACAGATTTAAAAGTGCATATGTATGTGAATCATAAACTCGTAACATATGGGTGACCACCTTTGGGGATTCCTCAACCTATTGAAGATTGTGAAGGGGATAGAACTAGTTGGCTCTTTAGGCACCATGAGCCTTTTTAGCTTTAGGGCCTTGTGCCTCCACTCATACAGTCCTTGGCTTAGTGATTGGGCTTCCCACAAGTGAAGTAGGCATTGGACCCATCTAGGCATTCCCCTTTATGGGGTCTTCCACATTTAAGGCAATTAGGACTTTGGAGCTTTAGGGAAACCCCTTTGTCCTTCCTTAGAGGAGGAGTGTTCGTGGATTCTTGCCTTGGGCCCCTTGAGATTTGTAGCCACTACTTCTTTGGTGAGAATAGTTCCCAGCATCCACACGAGCTTGCTTGGACTCTCTTTCCCTTTCTCGGAGCTTCTCCTCTTCAATTTTTTTGGTGTACATCATTAGGCGGGAAATATCCATACCCTTGACCAACATCGTTGTCTTACATTCTTTGAATACTAACTTGGAGACACCTGAAATGAATTTTCTCATGCGAGCCCTCGAATTCACGAGCATGAATGGATCATACTTGGACAATTGGGTGAACTTGAGGGCATATTCCCTCACACTCATACCCCCTTGCTTCAAGTTGATGAATTCTTGGACCTTCGCCTCCCTAAGCTCAATGGGGAAGAACTGGTCTAGGAAGGCACAAATGAATTCTTGCCAACTGATGGGACCCGATTCTTGACCTCTCTCATCGGCCTACTGCTCGTACCAAATCTAGGTGACTCCTTTAAGCTAGTGTGTCACCAACTCGGCTTTGTCTTATGGTGACACCCCATCACCACCAGAACTTGGTAGGCTTCTTCTATAAACTCTATAGGGTCCTCATCCGCCTTTGATCCATGAAATTCTGGCGGGTTCATTCGAATGAAGTCACGGAATCTGGTGGCTGGGGTAGGCACTTGGAGAGGGACAACTATCTCCCTGTTGGCTTGGTTATCCAATATCATGAAAGCATCTCTAAACTCCACATGAGACACTCCCTCGTCCTACTAGTGTACAGGGACTTATTGTTCCGGAGTGCCTCCTGGTGGGGAGCTCTTCAGGGCAACATAATCTAGAAATAAGCAATAGCTCTTCATTAGTTAGAAAAAAGTATTAATTAACTCTAAGGCACAACATTAAATAAGAAAGAAGGGAAGACTTCCCTAAACATAGCCTCTCATTCAAGATAGTAGCCCGCATCACAACCATGAATGAGATTCTACACCATGGGGTATACATTGACATCCGAGGAACATTTAAAACCTCATGCTCTGATACCAAGTTTGTAATGACTGGACCAACATAATCTAGAAATAAACAATAGCTCTTCATTAGTTAGAAAAAGTATTAATCAACTCTAAGGCACAACATTAAATAAGAAAGAAGAGAAGACTTCCCTAAACAAAGCCTCTCATTCAAGATAGTAGCCCACATCACAACCATGAATGAGACTCTACACCATGGGGAATACATTGACATCCGAGGAACATTTAAAACCTCATGCTCTGATACCAAGTTTGTAATGACTCGACCTAGGGGCCTAGTCATCACACGACAAATGATATTTCCGAAGGCACACTATCTAAGCCATCTAAGCATCTCAAGCATTCATAGGTAATAAACAGGAGCATAATGCAGAAAAATATAAGAGAAAGGGGCTATGGTCTTTTAGGACAATGAAACAACATTGAAAATAGTGGAAATAACAAATATATTACTTTTTCCAAATGCATACAACCTACATCACAAGTCGATGGGTCTGGTAATCGACAGTCTCCATCAATAGGAAAACAATCTAGATAGTAGAATACTGAAAGTTAGTGTCTCAGAAGGGCTACAAAACATTGTCTCAAACTAAATATGCGCTGGAGGGAAAGAGTAGAAGATTATCAATCTAAGGGCTCACCACAGCAGTAGAGATAGTCTTGGATGCCGAATACTAGCCACAAGCTGGTAGAGGAGTATATGTCCCTACATTTGAATGTACTAAGTATGTGAGATGTAATTCATGGATGAAATTGTAATGCCATCATAATTAAACATAACATATAAGTGTACATAAGGTTAATGAGACATGTGATAAGCTTAAACATGCATAAGGATTACAACTCAAACCAATATGAGAAAATACAAATTCAAAATACGAATTCAAGAAATATCATAGAATCATATAAATTTGTGGGAATAGACCATAATCGACAGTAAGACCATGTGAGCTACTACATAGAATCCAATGAACTCCTTCCATTGGGAAAAGGCCAATGTACTCCTTCCGTTGGTAAAAAGGGAATCTACTTGCCAAGGTAGATATTCGAAACTTAGTATCCTTCATAACTTTGGGACATACGCGGATCTAGTAGCCTAGCCCACAAGGATCCTATGGCGGCACATAGTTAAGGACATCGAGATTTAGCTTCAAGAGGTCATTCCTCAACTAACGAGATGAGTCCCAATCTTATGTCCTCTCGGTGCTAAATCATCTCACGAAATCTATAAACATAATTTAGAATCATAAGTAGCAATCAATAGGAGTACTCGAACATAAGAGTCTTTCTTAAACATCTTTTAGGGCATTAATCACTATACACATATCTTTGGAAAACTTAACTTTGAAACTCTTCATAAATTCCCTATTCATAGTCATAATTCATAAGAACTTTCATTGAAAAATAAGGTGGGCTTATTAGATGCATGAAACAATCATAATTTACATAAGTCTTAAGAAATTTCATTAAAAGGAACATCGAAATCGTCCAACCTTGTTCATATCAAAATCTAGCTTAGAATCAATATCACACTTCAAAATATAAGTACATTTACTTGACAAAATATTCGTTGAATTAGAAACACCATATAGTAGCATAGGAACTATAAAATCATCATAATCATGCATTAAAACTTAGAAACTTAAAGGAAAGGAAAAATGCATAACTGGGAACTTTATGGGTGAAATGATACCCATAAATCAACTCGCATACCTAAGAAACTAGAGGGAATTGAAATTTTTGGGAATTCCTAGCCTTGTTCTTAAAAGCTCTTGCCTTAGGAATTTGGAATTAAAGGAATGAGACAATGAAAGGTGTTTGTAGGGATTGAGACTAATATAGGTCCTTTTCATCCCCCAAATGATGTAGTATAGGAATAGTATTATGAAGAATAACCAAACTGCCCCTCAATTAGAACTGCCAGAAGCCATCTACGAGACCTTGACAACGGACCGTAGACTGGTTTATGGGTCATTAACCCTTTCGTCTGATGGCTCACTTGAGAATCCTGAATATGACCTTTGCTAAATTGGGAACTATGACAAACAGGATGAGCCATACTATTTTCTACGAGCTGTGGTTGGATTCGTAATGTCCTTCCACACTTGGCCAATTCTTACCCTGCATCTAAACCGCTTATATGAGACCTTATACGGGTCGTATAATATTCTACGGGCCATCTGATAAGTCGTGGATTGACTTCTTGAAAACTCCAAATTTCTTAATGTTGGAATCCCACTCATGAACCATTCTACAAGATGTAGAACAATCCATAGGCTGTAGACTGTCTCGTGAACCAGGTTCTCAGTCATTTTTCAAACAAACATTTTTGCACTTAGGGCTCCTAAGCTGTGGGTTGTTGCAGTATGTTTTGATGATTCCGTCGAGTCTAAAGCATTAAATTTAGTAGGTTTGCATATATAGTTTAAATGTATGAGATTATGAACAAATCCTAAAGGTCTTTTCGGTAAAATTTTGTGTGTTGGTGGTTGGTGACATTTGGAAACTGACGTTCTCCTCTACGTTTAGGGAGTCATGACCGAAATCGCGAGGGATTGTTATCACTCCTCCTTATTTGCAGAGATTAGGTTATGTTTGCAAAGTATTGTGCAATGTTTTCTCCATATTTGCAGAGTCATGACCTTACAGTCACGCCCCGAGAGGGTACTCTTGGCGTGACCGATACTCAAAGACTATTTATAGCGCCCAATCAAACCACTTGGTCTTATCACATTCATTCAATCATAATATAATAGTGAAAGACATCAACAATCAAGAGTAACCAAATAGAAAATAATAACCAAATGATAATCAAAGGCCAAAGGCCAACCAATTTTTCAATTAACTAAGACTAATATGAAAGAAACTAACCAAAAATAATATCCAATCACAACTTGATAATCTAGTCTATGAAGCCTCTATCCATCTGACTAAGTGGTGCCAATTACAGGTCCATGGAAACCTTAAAACAAAATAAAAGCAAATATAAGACCCGACTCTAGAAGCTATATGAAATAAATAATTAGCATCCTCTAAAAGTAGGGAGGACACACCAATCAGATGATATCTAAAATAGATCTTTAACAGAGTGCCTTTTGACGATCTCTAGTACCTGTCTCTGCATCATAAAATTATGATGGCCCAAATAGATGTCTGTACATAGAATGTACGAGTAAGTAAAATAGTTGGAAGGGGAAATAACACAATCATAGATATTCCACTCAACAAGATAAGGAACTTAATCAAAATGTCATAGGTGAAGTAAAAAATATGGTTTAGATAGAGACCATTCACATCCAATCCAGTCTAATCCAATCATTGTACTATCATATCCTATTGGGAGTTTTACTTATTCGAAAACAGTCACTCATAAGATAGTGATCGTACAACAATCCCATTGATGTTGCCTTAACTATTCAATACTTTGCCAGGGTAAATAATTAATCAATCCATGTTGGATCCAATCAATAAAGTCCTCTATTATTTAATGGACCTATCAAGAGGAAACATCTGACTAAATGGTTTCAATTCTCTCCTACGTGTGGTGATGTAGTTATTGAGTTTAATTTTGACTTATCCTCACTCAATCTGGTACTTGATACTCGTAACAAGGCTCAATGCTCATAAATAATCAATCCAATCAATAAGACTCATGGGGATTCTTATCAATTCATAAATTCTGTCACAATCGAGCCTTTCGGCCTAGCAACCATCCAATCAAAATTTCCAATCACATCTTTCAAGAGGCATTTTTACAATCGTTAAGTGAACTGTCAATTTGGACAAATCATTTAAGTTAAATTTATGAAGACTCATAGGACCATCCAGTTCTAATAACATTGTCATCATGCTCACATCACTTTCGCAATCAACATTCATTATGTCACGACTCTAGACTCATATCCTAGGTTCATTCATGCAAATCTTTTATTAAATAATATATAAAATTTATGAAATAATTTATGTAAAAATATTTTAAGTAAATCAAGTGCATGATGATCATCAAGAATATAAAAATGCATAGAATGTGTAGTTTACAAGAAAACTTTCAAAGAAACATGCATGGAGACTCATTACTTTCACAATGTTTCTATTACAATAAAATACTTTAGTTTAGCCTAACATGCCTGGAAGAGAAAAATCTCTTGAAGAAAGTTTGGTATGCACTTGAAGATGAAGAACCCTGGCTTCTTCTTTGGGAGAACTTTGAACGTAAAATTTCAATGATTTTAGGGGTTCATGCAAATATGGGAAGTGGTTAGGCTATATAGTAGTCTTAGGGAAGTTAACTAAGGGAAAAAGGTCAAAACTAACCTTTTGAAAATGTTAAATAATCTACAAAATTGAAAAACATGACCTTTTGGTCAGTTCCGTCGGCCAAATTAGCAATCTAGGGGGTCCCTCGCTGAACCATTCTGTGATCTCCAAATGGGGACCCTTTCTCTCCCTTTTTATAGTGTTCTGAGATTTCTCGATACATTTCAATGATCAAAATTGATAGGTCATCAAATTATTCGGCGGATCGTCCAATTTCTCAGATTTGATAGGCTTCTGGAAAACGGTCATAATATTTTACTTTGAACTCTAATTAAGGAAAAATTAGATGAATTGGAAAGATAATTCAATTCAATTAGATATATTATGGGTGACCTAATGCATTATGTGTTGAGAGATATGGCCATTTAAAATTAACCCTTCTATGAACTCATGTCAAAACTTGGCAGATTGAAATGTTTTGAAATTTTCTGACCTTCGGCGTCCTTTATGACCTCAAAACACATCAGACGCACTTCAATTACTTAGGAAAGGACCTTAACATACATTCACAACTTTGTAGTTATTGGATCATCTATTTTCATAAGATTTTGATATCAAAACTCAATCAGTAAGGAAAGTTTCATCTCAACTTTATTTTAAAGGATCTTTGGGACCTTTATTCATTTCAAATATATCATCTGACTGTAGAATAGGCTTTAATACCTATATTTATGGTTATAGTCACTCGATGTGATCCCGTACACATATGAGGAAAGTTTGAATCTTAGTTTAGATTTTTCCAAGGTGTTACTGTATCTCTCTCTTGGGATCATTTGTCCTTGAATGAAGAGTAACTAGGGGTGGACTCAAGGAACGAATAACAATTAAGACTCAATCAGTCAACCGATCAACGAATCAAACTCTTTAGATTATCAACTATTCAAACTCAAGGATGGACCTATCATTTAAGATCAAGGATAGGAACATCACTTTCAATTTCATTGTTGAGAAGCATGAATAGAACATCAAGACTCAATCAATAAATTGTCTAAACTTCTGGACAAGAAACCTTTGAACTCAAAAATGTACAGATCAACATACAGATAGGGAACTCCCTCAATAGAAGGAATCTTACCAGGGATGAGAAAAAGGATATAATCCTGAATGCTCCCATCAACTTTTCTCATGACTTTAAAAGACGATCCCTTGTCCAATATAGGTGTTAGACGACTTCATATCAGGAGATAGGGATAATGACTTTCAAGCTTGGTGACTTGCTCGACCATACTCTTCTCCTCGTGAACCATACTTCATTAATTGAAGCCTATAGATCTCATCAAACCCTAAGGCTTCTATGTACTCTCATGAAACTCATGTTTAAACCCAAAGTGACAATGTGTTATCCATAAGATGAACATACTCATGTAAATCTAACCCACTCGATTTTTGTTCTATACCTTTGTATGGACTTTTCACTTAAGGATGTTACCGCTTCAATATACCTACTCGAAACCCTCACCCAGCGGTCACGAATAGCCTACTCCAATCACTTACATTAGGACCATCACACATTCTATCCTATCATTCTAAACATTTTATTGACTCTTTGAGGTCAACATTACTTAAGAATCTTCAAACCTACCATATCACCTCTACACCTATAATTGCATTAACACTTACCAAGGGATACACCTAGGTTCTCTTATCTATCTACTACGCACATCAAGAGTTCCTCTCATTACTTCTCTATATCTATAGCCTTAAATAAAATTAGTACAACATCGTTGTTAAAATTAAGAATACTCGCTCTCTCCCATCTACTATCACTAATATACTATCATCAACATTACATCAAGACTTGAAAGGAGGATCATTGAAAAGACTTCGAACGAAAGATCTTTAGCATGTTTAAATCAAGAAACCCAATATTAGAACATTCATGATATAATTTAATCTCCCTCCTCTTTGAAGGCTCATATTGGGTTCATAGAATTGTACATAGTGTAAAACTGAAGGTATATCTTATTTAACATATGGCTGGAAACCTTTAGATATGTGAGATTAGGTCAAAATCACTAAATGAAGTTACCGCTCCTCATTCTCAAAACTTAACATGAATAGGAATCAACCTGAGGTGCATAGGTCTAGGATATAGCCATGATACTCATATATAAGACATGAATAGAGTATCAGTTCGACTAAAGTATAAGGAACATATGAGATGAAAAAACACTAATGTCTCCTTTAGATCAACTCATCACTATCGAAAACTCAAAACCCACTTTAGTTCATTACCTCATCATCTCCCCCTTAGCTCAAATTTCATCTATCTAAGTTTGCAAATCGATTCTCTTTATTGAGTTATAAGTAGAACTCACTGTACAGTCAAGGCATTACTATCCCCAAGAACATCTTAAACTCTCTTGTTATACTGTACTCAAATATATAAAATCGCTAATGAGACTTTTTCCTAAGATATCCTTTAGCCTCTTTCTATGTATATTGGCACTTTTCTACGCTTGCCGCTCTCATTGGCATACATAGTCGGTTTCTACAATCTTCATGATTTAACCTCTTTTTTGGGTTTGCTAACACTTTGCTTCTATGCTACCATATATTTGACTAAGAAAAACTTGGATTGTAACAGAAAACTCATCATTATCTATACATAAGCCCTTATCGACCTAATTACTAAGGGTGATAAAGAATGCTTACATCATCTGACTCCATGTTGACAATTCAAATATACTATCTAGATTCTCATAGCATGTCATAACTTAAAATTCCGCATAAGTTTACAATATCACGAGTACACATCCCTCTGATAAGCCTCTTCTTATCTAGTATTTTATGATCAATTAATTGTTTCCATCTAAGGGACACCTACACTTATACTCATAGCATCACATCCCTTGCAAGTCAACATCCTAATCTCAAACACACACTATGGCAAGCTTCTTAGAGCAAATCTCCAACTAAGACTATCACTATCATAATGCTATCTCCATTTTCACACTACTTCGCAAGGTTCAAGATTAGAGTCTAGTGCTAATATGTGATTACATACTTCTCTCATATTATACCAACTTACAACTATAGTGTGGAATTGGGAACATAATCTCATTAAAATCTTATAGTGCATAAATGATCAACATATCTCCGTTTCACAACTCATGTAGCATTCATCCATTCACTATACCTCCTTACTTGGTTAAGCTCCTAACTCTATGAATCTCATAGGGCTCTCCTCTTAGAATCATAAGCCTGGTTTAGATCTAACCCCACATGACTATTCTATTCCCCTATACAATATCTTCCCTTCACTCTCACTAATACAATGACACATCAACATAAACCAATTTCTGATTTGAGCACACTTTAACTCATCTTAGCAATAACTCTTCCTTTATACCTCATTAGGAAAATTAGATGGTACTTACTACTCTTTCTTAATAACTTACCCCACTACATACCTTAAAAATGCATAACTCTAATTATAAGCCTCAATCAACTGCCACTCTCACTATATGGTCTCTTCTTTTCCAACGTCATCCCTCTAGCTCTAGGATGACTCAATTCTACTTATGGTTTACAAGACCTCACACACACTCTCAAGTGGTAAAACTAAACTTTTAGAGACATAGCTCTTCCTGTCACAAATAACATTATAGGCAAGTTTTGGAAAAGAGAGTGTCACAACCCAGACCTACGTTTAGAAGTGGCATGGCGAATAGGAACTTTAGAGTCCCCAAACAAGCCTCAGAGTATCCTTATGCACATCATCAGTTCAGAAACATATTAAAGATAGTAAACACATAGTTCTAAAGGATGGGAAAGTAGGACTCACACTATAGGGATGCCATAGGGATAGGGACTAACATGAATTTACATACAACATAACATATAAAAACTAAGGAGCAAGTAAGTATAACTCACTCTATGGGGGCAAAATGGGACTTAAGATCTTCTATCTTTCCACATCACAACATACATACACATTATATCATAATCGAATCATATTAGTCATATCCAATAGATAGATATAATCATAATCCTCAAGTATCATCACATAACATATACCCGTACAAGAGTCTACAAGATGTTCAATAATGCCTCTAGTCATAAGATAGGATAGGGGCCAAGACATGTCCTAGGCCCTCAAAGTAAATAACTTAAACAGAAGCATCATAGGTAGAGGAATGGTGTCTTGTCCTTGGAAGATAGGACTCACCACAACAAGTATCCAAGATCTAATCTAGCCGTCCTATGGTGGATGAAGGAAATCTCCTGTCCATATATTAGATCATGTAGGAAAAAGTATACATTAGTACGTTTGAATGTACTAAGTATCTTGGCATGCAATGCATATGACTCATCAAACTGCATTTCAATTTTAGATAGCAAGGGCACAAAATATAGGAGTTATATATATATCAAGAGAAGTAGTATAACAATATGCCATGAAATCCATAATGCATGTAATGTCGTAATGCCATAATGCTTATAAATAGTAGGGATGGACTATAACAGACAAATCAAACTCATGCAAGCTATTACATGAATTAGTCCGATGAAGACCTCCCATCGGTAGGAGAAGATTACTTGCCAAGGGTAATCTACATCACACCTTACGACCCCATCATTTCGGTGGATAGAAATCTTTCTTATGACCTGATCATTTCAGAAGAATTTTCAAATCATATCATATCAATGTATAACCATTCCTTATGACCCGATAATTTTGGTAATGGATACCATCTACCTATGTTGGCACATAGTTCAAGGAAAAGGAGAGCCTTGGGGATATCCCTGGCACCCTCAATCCATCGGTGCTAAGTCGAACATCCCACAAGAATACTTATACATGTGCATGCTTTCATAAGAAGAAATTGTCACTTCAATCATTTCAATGCATATTTAGGCTTAAAAGCAAAACATTCTGCATAATCATTCATACTTGGGCTCAAATGCCAAATCATACTTCGAATTATACTTTTGATGCATAGAAATAGCTCATTCACTTAACAATATGGTGCAAACACCTATTATGCTCAAAGATCCAATAACAATAAACAATTATGTGATCACATTCTTCTCATAAGCAAATATGTAAGCTTAACTCATCGAAATCACTTTCATAAACTTAATTGACCGATAATTCCATAAAATCCAATGCTCATGAATGCATATGCCATGAATGATATGTAAATAAAAATGGGCAATATAGATTAAATCTTAAATCATCAATACAATATGAATTCAAGTAAACCCATAATTAAATCGGCATTCAAATCACAATTTAAATTACACATGCTTAAATCAAACTTTGAAGGGACAATATATATTCAAGTCTTCATGATAATCATTTAATTCAACATATTAGAGTTTAAATCAATTTAAAATCAACAATAAAGCATATCCTATACTTCAATTGAATTTGATAAACAATAGTCTTCCAAACCCATAACTAAAGTAAGCTTAAATTCCATAAATCAAGTGTAAAAGAGGTTGGGTCTTCTTGGTCGAAAGGGACAAGAATCAATCCCACATACATTAGCTAATTTAGAAAATTCAAGAAGAAATTTGATGAAGAAAAGCGTCTCCCCTTGATTCCCAAGCTTAGTCTTCACAAGAGTCTTTGAGAGAGTTCTTAGGAGAGTTGAAATAATTCTAACTAAGAGAATGAATTTGAATGAGAGGATAAGAGTTTAATCATTTGGAGGTCTTAGGATAATATAGGAAGTGACAAAAGTCCCTTAAGAGTAGCCATAATTACAAAGAAATCATTAATGAAGCAGAATAAAATTTGTTGACATAGGTTCCATGAGAAGGTCACACGGTCTGTATAAGGTCACATGGACTGTGAACCTTCCCGTGAATCAATACTTAGCCAATTAATAAGATACTCTGCACGGATGAGCTTTACAAAAATAAGCATAACCTCTTGCTCCAAACTCAAAATGAGATGAAACTATATGCGTTGGAAAGATAATTCAAAGAGCTTCAATTTGGTAGGTCATAGCTTATCCAATTTGTTTTGTGCTAAGAAATATGACCATTTAAAGTTATCCCTTCTATTGTTTCTTGTGAAAAGCATGGCCAAAGGAATTCCATACTAAGAAAATTGCACACCAACACCATATGGAGGGCTTCACGGCCCGTGATAGGGTATATGGACCGTATACTTGCTCCGTGATCCAATATTTAGAAAATATTTCACTGATGAAAGTCCAACATGGTAATTCCATACTCAGAAAAATTCAACGTAGCCACCCTTATGGATGGCTTACGGACCATACCTAGGTATGCAAACCGTATGCCTCTTCCTGAAGCATCACTTAAAAAATTTCTTCAAAAAGACAAAGTTCTGAGATGGTGATCCAATACTTAGAAAATTTTCACTCCAATGCCCATATGGAAGGCCTCACGGATTCTGAAGGACTATATGGTCCATGAGAGGGTCCATGTGTGAAATGCCTTGGCGAAAATATGGACTTTCTAGGTCAACGCTGCCCATATAGTCTACCACACGGACTGTGAAGCCTCACATAGACCGTGTGGTATGCCTTGGTCTCAAATTCCATATTAAATCCTACACACCTCACACAAGGCCAAGAGCCACTTCAAGGCACCTTCACACAACCCGTATACCTTCACATAGACCGTGCTGGCTTCCCTCAAGCATTACTTGGTCCCAAATCTTTCCTGAACAAATTTCAAAGCTCCATTAAGGCTATTCAAAGTGTGTGTCTTTACATCATCTCCCCCTTGGGAACATTTCCGTGCTCGAATGTGCTAGGACAAGGCTTGAAAGGCTTGTCTTAGAACATGAAACATCAAAACACAAGACACAATACATATTTCAGTACTTAAAAATCATAAAGTCATTAAAACTCATATCAAAACCTCTTTAAATCATTCAAAACATCTCTACATCATTTTCATGCACATATATGTATATCATATCATGAAACTCAAGAGTGAAAGAATTAGAACCACTGAAAATAGGAAAAACCTAATACCATATGCTTGAGTAGATTGGAAAAGATGGAGATATCGTTTCATCACATCTAACTCTGCCTTTCACGTAGCACCCTTCACATGTTGATATCTCCAAAGAACCTTACTTAAAGCCACATCCTTGTTGCGAAGCCGCTTCACTTGCCTAGCAAAGATCTCAATGGGGACTTCCTCATAGGAAATGTTATCCTCAACCTCAACAACTTTCAAAGGCACATTTGTAGTAGGATCACCAAGCCATTTCCTCAACATATACACTAGGAAAACTGAGTGAATAGAACTCAAATCCAGAGGCAAATCTAATCTATAAGCCACATTCCAAATCCTCTCAACAATCTTATAAAGACCTACATACCGGGGACTCAACTTGCCTTTCTTATCAAAATGCATTACACCCTTCATGGGTCGAACCTTCACATACATCCAATCAGCAATACGGAAGCCAAGATCCCTTTTCCTAGCACCCCAATAGGACTTTTAGCGATTTTAAGCCATCTTAAACCCTCCCCTAATCAATTTAAATCTTTCCATAGCCTCCAACAATAAATCCAGGCCTATAAAAGTCATTCCACCTTTAACTCAAACCACCCCACCGGTGACCAACACCATCTACCATATAAAGTCTTAAACGTTGCTATACCAATACTAGCATGAAAGCTATTGTTGTAAGCAAACTCAGTAAGTGGAAGATGATCATCCCAGTTACCTTTAAATTCCAATGCACAAGCCCTCAATATGTCCTTTAAAATTTGAATTTCCTTCTCGGCTTGCCCATCGGTTTAAGGAATAAAAGTGGTACTTAACTTCACCTTAGTACAAAGTCCTTTTTGAAACAACCTCCAAAAGTGAGAAGTAAATTTGGTACCACAATCCAATATAATAAAAAGTAGACACACCATCCAGTCTAACCAACTCCCAAATATGTAACTTGGCATTGTCCTCAACATTGAAGGTAGTCCCAACCAATACAAAGTGAGTCGATTTGGTCATTCTTCCAACATACCCACATAGAGTGAAATTTCTTTTGGGTACGGGAAAGCCCAATCACAAAGTTGATATTCACGTCTTCCCATTTCCAAGTAGGAAATTCAATGTCTTGGGCCAAACAACCAGACCTTTGATGTTCCACCTTCACTTGTTGGTAATTAGAGTGTCGGATACAAATCTAGCTATGTCCTTCTTAATACCATGCCGCTAATACATTTCCCTGAAATCCCGATATATCTTGGTGGATTTTGAATGTACAGAATAAAGAGAGTTATGGGATTTACTCATGACCATCTCCCTAAGACCTTGAACATCAGGAATATACAACTGATCTTGGTACTGAATTACACCATCTCCCCTTGGGAGAAAACCCCTATCTTATTTTTAGCTACCACCCCTCTTCAATGCAGGCAATGATGGGTCTAAGTCTTTTTTTGCCTTAATATCAACAATCACAGAAGATTCAACCCCATTCTGAACATTAACGAAACCATCATTGGATGAACTCAACCCAATTCCCCAATCTTGGCAAATAATGCACATACTTCACCAACTCCCTTTTGACCTCATCTATAAGGTCATCTACAATAGATTCCTTGCCTGGATTTCATTACGGGCCGAAAGTAACTCTCCCTATTCGGTAGGGCGGGATGGACATAGGAAATCTTAAGACACGTTCCATGGCACGATAAGAATCATGAAAGAGTGAAACATTTCCTAAAACACCTTGTGGCCTCTTACCCGTAGATGTGATGCGCTTTACACCCATAAATAAGACTCTACTTGACGCGATATGTTGGACTTTGAGGATAATTTATAAACTAGTGCTCTGATATGATCTCTGGCACGACCCAGACCTAGGGTTTAGATGTGACATGGAAAATGGGAACCCAAGAGTCCCCAAACAAGCATCAAAGTATCCATATACACATCATCGGTTCAGAAGCATATTAAAGATAGTAAACACAAAATTCTAAGGGATTGAAAAGTAGGACTCACGCGATGGGGATGTCATAGGGATAGGGATTAGCATTCATTGACATAGCACATAGCATATAAAAACTAAGGGGCAGATAAGTACGACTCACTCTATGGGGGCAAAACAGGACTTAGATCTCCCATATTTCCACATCATAACATATATACACATCATATCATAACTTAATCATATTAGACATATCCAATAGATAGTCATAATCATAATCCCCAAGTATCATCACATAACATATATCCATATAAGAGTACAAGATGTCTAACAATAACTCTAGTCATAAGACAGGGAAGGGACCAAGACATGTCTTGGGCTCACCCTCAAAGTAAATAATATAAATAAAACCAACATAGGTATAGGAATGGTGGCTTGTCCTTGGAAGATAGGATTCACCACAACAAGTATTTCAAGATCCAATCTAGCCAACGTACGGTGGATGAAGGAAATCTCTGGTCCCTATAAGATTAGATCATGTAGGCAAAAGTATACAGTAGTATGTTTGAATGTACTACGTATGCAGCCATGCATTGCATATGACCTATCAAACATGCATTCAATGTTAGATGGCAAGGGCACATAATATGGAAGGAGTCATGTATATCAAGAGAAGTAGTATAACAATATGCCATAAAATCCATGATGCATATAATGCCATAATACTCATATGTAGTGGGAATGGACTATAACCGACAAATCAAATTCATTCGAGGTATTACATGAATTAGTTCGACGAAAACCTCCCATCGATAGGAGAAGATTACTTTCCAAGGGTAATCTACATCACATATTACGACTCCATCTCGGTGGATGAACAACTTCCTTACGACCCAGTTATTTTAGAAGGATTTCTAATATCATATAATATAAATATGTAACAATTCCTTACGACGCAATCATGTCGACAATGACTACCATATACATATGTTGGCATATAGTTCAAGGAAAGGGAGAGAACCCTTAGGGAAAGCCCTGACGCCCCGTATCCATTGGTGCTAAGTCAAACATCCCACGAGAATATTTATACACACACATACTTTCAAAAGAGGTAATTATCATTTCAATGCACATTTAGGCATAAAAGCGAAAATTTCTTCATAATCATTCATACTTGGGCTCAAAAGCCAAATCGTACTTCGAATCATACTTTTCATGCGAAGGAATAACTCATTCACTTAACCATATGGTGAAATCACCCAATATACTCAAAGAGCCAATAATAATAGACATTTATGTGATCACGTTCTTGTCATAATCATATACATGAGCTTAACTCACCGAGATCATTTTGATAGAACATATGTGAGTTTAACCGACCGATAATTCCATAAAATCTAATGCTCATGAATGCATATATCATGAATGATATTTGAATAGCAGTCGGATATATAGATTCAATTTTAAATCATCAATACAATATGAAATACATAAATCCACATTCAAATCACAATTTAAATTACCCATGCTTAAATCAAACTTTAAAGGGATAATCCATATTCAAATCTTCATAATAATCATGTAAGTCAACCTAATAGGGCTTAAATCAATTTAAAATCAATAATAAAACATAGCCTATACTTCAATTGAATTAATATACAGCAGTCTTCAATATCCACAATTAAAGTAAGCTTAAATTTCATAAATCTAGTGTAAAAAAGTTTAGGTCTTCTTGGTTGAAAGGGATCAATATTCATCCCACATACCTTAGCTAATTGAGAAGATTCAAGAAGAAATTTGATGAACAAAAGAGTCTTCCCTTAATTCTACTCCAAAGTTTAGTCTTCATAAGAGTCTTTGAGACAGTTCTTAAGAGAGAGTTGGAATAATTGTACGTGTGAGAATGAATTTGAATGAGAGGAGAAAAGTTTAGATCATTTAGAGGTCTTAGGATAGCGTAGGAATTCACTAAAGTCCCTTAGGAGTAACCATAATTACAAAAAAACTCACTAATGAAATGGAATAATATTTGTTGCCTGGGGTCCCATGAGATGGCCTCACGGTCTATACAAGGTCACTCGACTGTAAACCCTCCCATGAAACTTGGACAAATCACAAGAAACTCTACACGGATGGGCTTTACGAAAATGGGCATAACCTCTTGCTCCAAACTCAGAATAAGATGAAATTTGATGTGTTTGAAAGCTAGTTCAAAGAGCTTCAATGTGGTAGTCATGGGCCATCTAATTTGTTTTGTGCTAAGGAATTTGACCATTTAAAGTTAGCCCTTCTATCTGTTCTTCTGAAAAGCTTAGCCAAAGGAATTCCATACTTAGAAAATTGCATACCAACACCTATATGGAGGGCTTCATGGCTCGTGATAGGGTATAAAGGACATATACTTGATCCGTGATCCAACACTTAGAAAATATTTCACTAATGAAGGTCCGAGATGGTAATTTCATACTTTGAAAAATTCAACATAGGCACCTATACGAATGGCTTCATGGTGTGTACCAAGGTATAAAGAACGTATGCCTCCTCATGAAGATTCCCTTAGAAAAAAATTTCAACGACTAAGTTTCGAGGTGGAGATCCAACACTTAGAAAATTTTCACTTCGATGCCCATATAGAAGGCCTCACGGACCGTGAAGGACTATATGTTTCGTGAGAGGATCCATGTGTGAAATGCCTTGGCCAAAATATGGACCTTCTAGGCCAAGGCTACCTATACGGTCCACCACACACACAGTGTGGGGTCTATATTTGGTATGCCTCGGTCTAAAACTCCACATTAAAGCCTACACACCCCTACACAAGACCAAAGGCCACTTCAAGGCATCTCCATATGGTCTATATGCCTTCACATAGACCATGGAGGCTTCGCTGAAGCATCACCTTGGTCCAAAAATTTTGGAATTAAATTTCCAAGCTCCATTAAGGCTATTCAAAGTGTAGGTCCTTATATCATGTCCCCCTTGGGAACATTCATCCTCGAATGTGCTAGAAAAAGACTTGACTTAGAACATGAAACATTACAACATAAGATACAATGCATATGTCACCACTTAAAAATCAAAAAGTCATTAAAACTCAAATCAAAACCTCTTTAAATCATTCAAAGTATCTTTGAATCATTTTTTTGCACATGTATGCACATCATGTCATGAAACTCAAGAGTGAAAGAATTAGGACCACTGAGAATAGGAAGAACCTATGCCATAAGGTTGACTAGATTGGAAAATATGGGGATATCGTTTCATCACGTCTAACTATGCTTCCCATGTAGCACCCTCCACATGTTGATTTCTCCAAAGCACCTTACCTAAAGCCATATCCTTGTTGTGAGGCCGTTTCACTTGCTTACCTAAGATAACCACCAGGACTTCCTCATAGGAAAAGTTCTTCTTAATCTCAACATCTTCCAAAGGCAAAATTGTACTAGGATCACCATGCCATTTCCTCAACATAAACACACGGAAAACTGGGTGAATAGTACTCAAATCAGAGGCAAATCCAATCTATAGGCCTCATTCCCAATCCTCTCAACAATCTCATAAGGACCTGCACACTGGGAATTAACTTTCCCTTCTTACCAAAATGCATTAAACCCTTCATGGGTGAGACCTTCACATACACCCAATCGCCAACACGAAACTCAATATCACTCTTCCTACCACCCAAATAGGATTTTTGGCGACCTTGAGCCGTTTTGAACCTTCCCCTAATAAATTTCACTCTTTCCATAGTCTGCGAGATTAAATCAAATCCTAGAAAAGTAATTTCATCTAACTCAAACTACCCTACTAGAGATCTACAACTTCTACCAAATATAGTCTCAAACGGTGGTAGACCAATGCTAGCATGAAAACTATTGCTGTGTCCAAACTCAATAAGTGGAAGATGATCACCCCAATTACCTTTAAATTCCAACACAGAAGCCCTCAACATGTCCTCCAAAGTTTGAATTGTCCTCTCGGCTTAACAATCGGTTAGAGGATGCAAAGTGCTAGTCAACTTCATCTAAATACCAAGTTCTCTTTGAAACGACCTTCGAAATTGAGAAGTGAATTGGGTACCATAATCCGATATAATAAAAAGTAGGCACACCATCAATCTAACCAACTCCTAAATATATAACTTGGCATTGTCCTCAACATTGAAAGTAGTCCAAATCGCTAAAAAGTGAGCAGATTTGGTCATTCCTCCAATAATTACCCACATGGAGTCAAATTGCTTCCGGGTACTAGGAAGCCCAATCACAAAGTCCATGTTCACATCTTTCCATTTACAAGTAGGAATTTCAATGTCTTGGGACAAACAACCGGGATTTTGATGTTCTACCTTCACTTGTTAGCAATTGGAGTGTTCAGATTCAAATCTAGCTATGTCCTTCTTCATACCATGCCACCAATACATTTTCCTCGAATCCCGATACATCTTGGTGGATTCGGGATGTACAGAATAAAGAGAGTTATGGGGTTTACTCATGACCACCTCCCTAATACCTTCAACATCTAGAATACACAGTCGATCTTGGTATTGAATTATGCCATCTTTACCTTGGGAGAGAACCTATATCTTATTTTTGGCAATCAACCTTTTCAACACAACCAATGACGGGTCTAAGTCTTACTTTGCCTTGGCATTAACAATCACAAAATATTCAGTCCTATTTTGAATTTCTCAATCTTGTCAAACAATCCACATCCTTCACTAACTCCCTTTTGACCTCATCCATAAGATCAACTACAACATCGTCCTTTCCTAGATTGCATTACGAGCCCAATGTAACTCTTCCTATTCGGTAGGGAGGGATGGAGACAGGAAATCTTAACACATTCCATGGAATGATAAGAATCATGAAAAAGTGAAACATTTCCTAAAAAGTCATGTAGCCTTCTACCAATAGATGTGACACACTTCACATCCATGAATAAGACTCTACTTGATGCATCATGTTGGACTCTGAGGACAATTTATAAACATAGTGCTTTGATACCATCTTTGTCATGACCCAGACATAGAGTCAAGGAGTGACATAGTAAATAGGAACCCAAGAGTCCCAAAACAAGCCTCAGAGTATACATATACACATCATTGGTTTGGAAGCGTATTAAAGATAGTAAATACATAGTTCTAAGGGACGGGAAAGTAGGACTCATGTTATGGGGATTTCATAGGATAGGGATAAATATGAATTCACATAGCACATAACATATAAGAACTAAGAGGTGGGTAAGCATGACTCACTCTATGTGGGCAAAACGGGATTTAAGATCTTCCATATTTCCACATCATAACATACATACACTTCATATCTAACCGAATAATATTAGCCATATCCAATAGATAGACATAATCATAATACCCAAGTGTCAACACATAACATATATCCATACAAGAGTCTACAAGATGTCTAACAATGCCTCTAGTCAGAAAATAAGATGGAGACCAAGACATGTTCTGGGCTCACCCGAAAAGTAAACAAAATAAACAGAAGCAACATAGGTAGAGGAGTAATGGCTTGTCCTTAGAAGATAGGAATCACCACAAAAAGTGTCTTAAGATCTAATCTAGTTGTCATACGGGGGATAAAGGAAATCTCCAATCCCTACATGGTTAGATCATGTAGCCAAACGTATGTGTTAGTACGTTTGAATGTATTAAGTATGCAGGCATGCAATGCATTTGACTTATCAAACATGCATTCAATATTAAATTGCAAGGGACATAAAATGGAAGAAGTTATATATATCAAGAGAAGTAGTATAATAATATGCCATAAAATTGATGATGTATGTAATGCCACAGTGCTCATATATAGTAGGGATGGACTGTAACTAGCAAAAACTTATTCAAGCTATTACATGAATTAGTCTGATGGAGACCTACCATCGGTAGGAGAGGATTATTTGCCAAAGTTAATCTACATCACACTTGTCATTTTGGTGGATGGATACCTTCCTTACAACCTTGTCATTTCAGAAGGATTTTCAATATCATATCATATCATATCAGATAATATCAATGTGTAATCATTCCTTACAATCAGATCATCGATAATGACAATGATATCCCTATGCTGGCACATAGTTCAAGAGAGGGAGAGTACCCTTGGGGATAGTCTTGACGTCCCTAATCCATCGGTACTAAGTTAAACATCCCACGAGAATACTTATACATCTACATACTTTCAAAAGAGGCAATTATCATTTCAATCAATTCAATACACATTTAGGCTTAAAAGCCAAGCATTCATCATAATCATTCATACTTGTGCTCAAAAGATAAATTATACTTCGAATCATACTTTTCATGCATAAGAATAGCTCATTCACTTAATAATATGGTGCAAGCACCCAACATGCTCAAAGAGCCAATAACGATAGACATTTATGTGATCATTCTTGTCATAACTATATATGTGAGTTTAACTCACCGAAATTAATTTCATAGAACATATGTGAGTTTAATCCACCGATAATTCCATAAAATCCACTTATCATGAATGCATATACCATGAATGATATTTGAATAACAATGGGCAATATAGATTTAATCTTAAATCATTAATACAATATGGAATTCAAGTAAATCCATAATTAAATCCACATTCAAATCACAATTTAAATTACCCATGCACAAATCAAACTTTAAAGGGACAATACATATTCAGATCTTCATAATAATCATGTAATTCAACATATTAGGGCTTAAATCAATTTAAAATCAATAATAAAGCATAGCCCATAATTCAATTGAATTTAATAAACTACAGTCTTCAATACCCATAATTAGAGTAAGCTTAAATTCTATAAATCAAGTGTAAAAGAGTTTGGGTCTTCTTTGTTGAAAGGGACCAAGAGTCAATCCCACGTAACTTAGCTAATTGAGAAGATTGAATAAGAAATTTGATGAAGAAAAGAGTCTTCCCTTAATTCACAAGCTTAGTCTTTACAAGAGTCTATGAGAGAGTTCTTAAGAGAGAGTTGAAATAATTCTAAGTGTAAGAGTGAATTTGAATGAGAGGAGAAGAGCTTAGGTCATTTAGAGGTGTTAGGATATCATAGGAAGTCACAAAACTCCCTTAGAAGTAGTTATAATTACAAAAAAAAGAACCATTAATAAAGCGGAATAAAATTTGTTGACAAGGGTTCCGTGAGAAGATCTCATGGTCCGCACAAGGTCACATAGACCATGAACCCTCCCGTGAAGCAACACTTAGCAAAATCATAAGAAACTCTGCACAGATGGGCTTTACAAAAATGAGCATAACTTCTTGATTCGAACTCAAAATGAGGTGAAACTGGATGCATTAGAAAGCTAATTCAAATAGCTTTTTAATTTGGTAGGTCATGGGCCACCTAATTCGTTTTGTGATAAGAGGTATGACCATTTAAAGTTGGTCTTTCTATTGGTTCTTGTGAAAAGTTTAGCCAATAGAATTTCTTTGAACTTGACTCGATGTAGGAGACCCATGATGGACTTAAACAACATAAATGAGCTTGCAAATGATACCTATATCCTTTCCAATCTACACAAGCCTATGGTATTAGGTTCTTCCTATTTTCAATGGACCTAAATCATTCACTCTTGAGTCTCATGACATGACATGCATAGATATGCACGAAAGTAATTTATATTATGTAGTTTTAAAATATTTGAATATGTTTTGATTTGAGATTTAACGAATTTATGATATTCAAATGATGAATTATGTATTATACCTTGTGTCTGGAAGTTTCATGTTCTAAGTCAAGGCTTTCAAGCCTTATTTTACCACAGTCGAGGACAAATGTTCCCAAAAGGGAGATGATGTAACAACCCGGATATTGTGTGACTTTACTGGAACTTGAGGATTTCATTTTTGGATAAAATTTGGACCAGCTGTCATCTAACCGGAGACTACACATCCCATGTGAGGTCAGACGGATCGTGTGACCTCCAGTGGTATGACACTTGGCCTTAATTTTTAGGAGCATATCCTTGGTGTGGAGTTTCGAGCAAAGACATGTAACCTTGGACCCCAGATGGGCCATGTGGCACTTCACGGACCATGTGGAGGGCTATGTGAATGGCCTTAAGCTCGAAATGAAAATTGTTTGCCAAATTGTAGTCACACAGCCAGTCACATGGCTCGTGTGACTTTATATGGGCTGTGTGGCTTTCCGTGGAGTTGATTTCGTAAATTTTTTCTAAGTATGTCATCTTAAAGCTCAAGATAGGTTCATCTAAATGCTTCCAATTCAAGCTCATTTATGTTGTTTAAGGCCATCATGGGTCTCCTACATCGAGTCAAGTTCAAAGGAATTCCATTGGTTAAGTTTTAATAAGAACCGATTAAAGGGTCAATTTTAAATGGGCATGTCTCTTAACAAAAAATGAATTGGGTGACCATGACCTATCAAATTAAGATCTTTGAATCACCTTTCCAACACGTTTGGTTTCACCTTATTCTGAGTTCGGAGTAAGAAGTTATAGGTTTTTTCGTAAAATCTGTCTGTGCTAGATGGGAGCCTTAATGGACAGTGAAAAGCTTCACGAACCGTGAAGCTAGGCATGAGAAGTCCCATTTAAAATTCAAGGGCTCATTTTATTAAGGTATTTTTGATATTTTGGCCTATCCCTAAGGCTTTTTGAGTCCTTAAAACTCCCTTTTACATTCCTAAACTTCTCCTACACTAATTCAAAAACCTCATTCAAGACAAACCCTTAGTTTCAAAAATCAAATTCTCTCAAGCCTCTCTCAAGAAGTCTAATGGGATTTTAGCTTGAGAATCAAGGGAGGACTCATTCTTCTTCAAATTTCTTCTTGGAATTCCTTCATTAGCTAAGGTATGTGGGATTTGATCTTTGATTCCTTCCAACCAAGGAGACCCAAATCTTTTCATACAATTTTCTATGAAATTAAGCTTACTTTACATGTGGGTTTTTATTATTTTGATTTATTAAAGTAAATTAATGTATGGGTTGTGTGTATTTGATGATTTTTAAAGTTACTTTTAAGTCCTATTATGATGATTTACATTGAGTTTATTAAATCATGAATATTTATGTCCCTTTTCAAGAATTGTTTATGCATGGGTGATTATATTATGATTTTAAATATGGATTTAATTATGTTTTCACTTGAATTTCATGACGTATTGTTGATTTTAGATTGAATCTCAATTACTCATATCATTGTCACATTATTCATAGCATATGCATTCATGTTCATGGAAATTATGAAGTAGGTTAAGCCCAATTATGTTTTATGATATGAATTTTATAAGATATTAGTTATGAAAAGAATGTGATCGCACACATGGCTATTATGACTCTTTGAGCATTTTGGGTGCTTGCACAATCTTGTATATAAATGGGCTATTCCAATGCATGTGTATTATAACTATGAATTATGATTTTGGCATTTGATCCTAGTATGAATTATTGTGAAGAAGAGTTTGGTTTTTAAGACTAAAAATACATTGAAATAATTTGGAAAATGACTATTGCCTCTTTTGAAAGCATGTATAAAAACGTATATGTATTCTTGTGGGATGACGACTTAGCATCGATGGATTGAGGATGTTAGAGCTATCCCCAAGGGCTCCATCCCTATGCTTGAACTATGTGCCAGCATAAGAATGGCAGTTATCACTAAAATGATCAAGTCGTAGGAGATAACTATTCATTTATGATATGATATGATATGATATGATATGATATGATAGATATGATATGTTTTGATATGGAAATCCTTCCAAAATGATCGAATCGCAAGGAAAGTGGCCACCACATACAAAATGATCCGGTCGTAAGGTGTGGTGTAGATTACTTTTGGCAAGTGATCTTCTCTCACTCTATGGGAGGTCAACATTGGGCAAGTTCTTGTAATATCTCACATGAGTTTGAGATATCGGTTATGGTCACATCCCTTTTATATATATGAGTATCATTTGCATTTATGCATCATGAATTTCATAACATCTTGTGTCCTTGTCATCTAACATTGATATGCAAGCTTTTGTAAGTTACATTCATTGCATCTCACATACTTAGTACATTCAAACATACAAATGTATATTTTTACCCATATGATCTTACCATGTAGGAACCAGAGATTACTTTCATCCACCGTTCGAAGGCTAGATTGGGTTATGAAGCATTTGTTACGGTGAGTCTTATCTTCCAAGAACAAGCCACCATTCTTCTACCTTATGTTGCTTTTGCTTATGTTAGCTATACTTTGAGGGTGAGCCCTGGGCATGTCTTGGCCCCCGTCCCATCTTATGACTAGAGGCATTGTTAGACATCTTGTATACTATTGTAAGATTTATGTGTTATGTATTGTATTTAGAGCTTACGATTATGGATATCTTTTGGATATGACTATTATGGTCTTGTTACGAGGATTATGATATTTATGTATGTTTGATGTGGAAATATGGAAGATCCTAAGTCCCGAATTTCCCCCATAGAGTAAGTCATGCTTACCCGCCCCTTGGTATTTATGTGCTACATGTTATGTGAATTCATGTTACTCCCTTTCCCTATGAAATCCCCTTAGTGTGAGTCCTATTTTTCTGTCCCTTAGAACTATGTTTTTACAATTTGTATATGCTTCCGAACTGATGATGTGAATATGGATACATTGAGGCTTGTTTGGGACTCTCGAGTTCGCATTCACCATGTCACTCGTAGACCTCAAGTCCGGGTCATGACAGAGATGGTATCAGAGCACTAGGTTTATAAATAGTCCAACATTCTGCATCAAGTAGGATCTAATTCATAGGTTTAAGGCACACCACATCGATGGGTTAGAGGCTACAAGGCATTTTAAGAAATGTTTCACTTTTGCATGATCCTTATTGTGCCATAGAACGTGCCATAAGATTTTCTATCTCTGTTCCTCCCTACCAGATAGGGAGAGCCACTTTGGGCTCATAATGCAATCGAGGCAGGGAATATGTTATGGTTGATCATACAGACGAGTACAAAAAGGAGTTGGTGAAGGATGTGCATTATTTGACAAGATTTATCCTTCAGGTATTCAAAGTTTTCTTGGGTTAGCTAGTTAAGATGGAAGGTTTGTTGAATGTTTCTCATCTATTGTATCTGTATTGATCAAGTTGACTTGAAAGAAGGCCAAGTTTGTATGGTTGGATGAGTGTGGGCTGTGTTTTCATACTCTGAAAGGTCGGCTTACATCGGCTTATATTTTGACTTTCCTGGATGGTTTAGATAGGTTGGTGGTGTATTGTGATGCTTTTTGATTTTAGTTGGGTTGTGTACTCATGTAACATATTAAGATGATAGCTTATACATCAAGGAAATTGGAGTTACATGAGCGTAATTACCCAACTTATGACCTTGAGTTAGTAGCGATAGTGTTAGCCTTGAAGATTTGGAGACAATATTTGTATGGGGTACATGTTGATGTGTTCATCAACCACAAGAATTTGCAATAAGTGTTCACTCAAAGGGATCTTAACTTGAGACTATGGAGAGGGTTGGAACTCCTTAAGGGTCATAGAATTAGTCTATAATGTAATTTCAACAAGGTAAATATTAAAGTTAATGCTCTTAGTATGCTATCTATGGGAAGTGTGGGTCATACTGATGAAGGGAAGAAAGAGTCGACAAATGATGTTCACATTTTGGTTGGATTGGATGTTAGGTTAATCGACTCTAATGATGGTAGTGTTCATGTTCAGAATGGGGCTAAATCTTGTGTGGTTGTTGATGCTAAGGCTAATCAAGATCTAGATCTGTCATTGGTTAGATTAAAGATGTTGGTTGCCAAAAGAATAAGATAGAGGTTCCTACCCAAGGGGGAGATGGTAGGCTTTGGTACCAAGATCGATTGTATGTTTTGGACGATGATGGTCTTAAGGAAATGATCATGAGTAAAGACCATAATACTCATTATTCTATTCACCTAAGATCTACTAAGAGGTACTAGGGTTTGAGAGAAGTGTATTGGTGGCATGGTACGAAGAGAGACAATGCTAAGTTATATATTTTGGAGTTGGTTAGACTGGGTGGTATGCTTACTTTTAATATATCAGATTGTCGCATCCAACTTACTACTCACTTTTTTAAATCATCTCAAAGAGGGGGGTAGGGGCTTGGCCCCAAGATGAAGTTGAAGTATATACCACTTTTCATTCTCAATCCATTATGCAAGTCGGGAGGAAAATTCAAACTTTGGGGGACATGTCAAGGTCTTATGTGCTAGAACTCAAGGTTAATTGGGGTGATCATCGAGTGCCTATTGAGTTGGCTTACAACAATAGCTTTCATGCAAGCATTGGTATGGCACCATTTGGGGATTTATATGGTAGAATGTGTAGGTCTTTGGTGGGATGGTTTAAGTTAAATGAGATGACTTCTATAGGCTCGAATTTAGCTTTGGAGGCTATGGAAAGAGTGAAATTGGTTTGGGAAAGTAAGATGGTTTGAAGTCATCAAAAGTCCTATTTGGATGTTGGAAAGAAGGATCTTGAGTTTTATATTGGTGTTTGGGTGTACGTGAAGGTCTCTCCTACGAAGGGTGTGATATGTTTTAGGAAGAAGGGCAAGCTAGGTCCCCAGTGTGTAGGTCCTTATGAGATATTTTTGAGCGAATTGGGAATGTGGGTTATAGGTTGGATTTGCCTCCGGATTTGAGTTCTACTCACTCGGTTTCCCATGTGTTTATGTTGAGAAGTTGGTAGGTGATCCTTGTACATTTGCGCTTTTTAATGGTATTGAGATTGAAGAGAACTTGTTTTTAAGAGAAAGTTCCAGTTGAGGTCTTGGAGGGGCAAGTTAAGAGGCTTCGCAATAAGGATCAACATGTTGAAAGTGCTACGTGGGAAGTGGAATCAAGTATGATGCAGAGATACCTCAACACTTTTCAATCTACTCAAGCCTATGGTATTAGGTTCTTCCTATTCTCAATGGTCCTAATTCATTCACTCTTGAGTCTCATGATATGACATGCATACATGTGCATGAAAATAATTTACTTTATGATGTTTTAAAAGATTTGAATATGTTTTGATTTGAGATTTAATGACTTTATGATTTTCAAATGATGAATTAAACATTATATCTTGTGTTTGGAATTTTCATGTTCTAAGTCAAGCCTTTAAAGCCTTGATCTACCACATTCGAGGACGAATATTCCCAAGGGGAAGATGATGTAATGACCTGGATATTGTGCGACTTCACCAAAACTTGAGGATTTCATTTTTGGAAAAAGCTTGGCCAAACGTCATCTAAACGGAGGCTACATGGCCTGTGTGATCGTATGACCTCCAGTGGTACGACACTTGGCCTCAATTTTTTGGAGTGTGGACTTGGTGTGGAGTTTCAATCTAAGACATATCACACTTGGACCCCATAGGGGCCATGTGACACTTCATGGACCGCGCAGAGGGCAGTGTGAATGTCATTAAGCTTGAAAGGACTATTTTTGGCCTAAATGTAGTCACACGGCTCATGTGACTTGATACAGGCTGTGTGGCCTCCGTGGAGTTGATTTTGTAAAATTTTTCTAAGTATAGGATCTTCAAGCTCAAGTTAGGTTCACCTTCAATCCTTCAATTGAAGCTCATTTATGTTGTTTAAGGCCACCATGGGTCTCCTACATCGAGTCAAGTTTCAAAGAAATTCCATTGGCTAAGTTTTTCATAAGTATCGTTTGAAGGGTCACTTTAAATGGGTATATCTCTTAGCACGAAATCAACTGGGTGACCCACAACCTATCAAATTAAGGCTCTTTGAATTAGATTTCTGATGCATCTAGTTTTACCTTATTCCAAATTCGGACCAAGAAGATAGCCTTTTTCGTAAAATTTGTCTGTGCTAGACGGGAGCCTTCACGGACCTTGAAGTTCGGCATGAGAAGTCCCATTTAAAATTCAAGTGCTCATTTTATTAAGGTACTTTTGATATTTTGGCCTATCCTGAAGGCTTTTTAAGACCTTAAAACCCATTTTACATTCCTAAACTTCTCCTACACTAATTCAAAACCCTCATTGAAGACTAACCCTTAGTTTCAAAAATCAAATTCTCTCAAGCTTCTGTCAAGAACTCTAATAGGGATTATAGCTTAGGAATCAAAGGATGACTCATTCCTCTTGAAATTTCTTCTTGGAATTCCTTCATTAGCAAAGGTATGTGGGTTTGATCCTTGATTCCTTTCAATCAAGGTGACCCAAATCATTTCAAGCAATTTTCTATGAAATTAAGCTTACTTTATATGTGGATTTTTGTTATTTTGATTTATTAAATTAAATTGATGTATGAGCTATACATATTTGATGACTTTAAGTTACTTTAAGCTCTATTATGATGGTTTACATTGAGTTTATTAAATTATGAATATTTATGTCCCTTTTCAAGGCTTGTTTATTCATGGGTGATTATATTATGATTTTAAATGTGGATTTAATTATGTTTTCACTTGAATTTCCTATTGTATTAAGAATTTTAGATGTAATCTCATCTACTCATGTCATTATCATATTATTCATAGAATATGCATTCATGTTCATGGAAAATTATGGAAATTATGAAGTGGGTTAAGCCCAATTATGTTTTATGATATGATTTTGATAAGATATTGGTTATGACAAGAATATGTGTCTATAATTATGACTCTTTAAGCATTTTGGGTGGTTGCACTATCTTTTATATGAATGGTCTATCTCTATGCATGAGTATTATGACTATGAATTATGATTTTGACATTTAATCCTAGTATGAATTATTACGCAGAAGTGTTTGGTTTTTAAGACTAAGAATACATTGCAAGGATTTGGAAAATGACTATTGTCTCTTTTTGAAAGCATGTATATATACGTATATATATTATTATGGGATGATGACTTAGCACCGATGGATTGAGGACGTTAAAGCTATCCCCAAAGGCTCTCTTCCTTTCATTGAACTATGTGCCAACATAGGAATGGTAGTTATCGTTGAAATGATCGGGTCATAATGGTGACTATTCATTTATGAAATGGTACGATATGATATGTTTATATATGGAAATTCTTCCAAAATGACTAGGTCGTAAGGTGTGGTGTAGATTACCTTTGACAAGTGATCTTCTCTCACTAGATGGGAGGTCAACATCGGGCAAATTAATGTAATAGCTCGCATGGGTTTGAGATGTCGGTTATGGTCACATCCCCACTATATATATGAGTATCATTTGCATTTCAGGCATCACGAATTTCATAGCATCTTGTTATATTAAATTCCTTGCTATAAATCTCTTTCTATATTATGTGCCCTTGCCATCTAACATTGATATGTAGGTTTTTGTAAGTTACAGGCATTACACCCGCATACTTAGTACATTCAAACGTACTAATGTATGCTTTTGCCTACATAATCTCACCATGTAGGGATCGAAGAATATTTTCATCCACCATTCAACAGCTAGATTAGGTTTTGAGGCATTTATTATGGTGAGTCCTGTCTTCCAAGGGCAAGCCACCATTCCTCTACTTTATGTTGCTTTTGCTTATATTATCTATACTTTTAGGGTAAGCTTGGGACATGTCTTTGCCCCCGTCCCATGTTATGACTAGAGGCGTTGTTGGACATCTTGTAGACTCTTGTCGGATCTATGTGTTTTGTGTTTATGGATATCTTTTGGATATGACTATTATGGTTTGTTATGAGGATTATGATACTTATGTATGTTTGACGTGGAAATATGGAATATCCTAAGTCTCGAAGTGCCCCCATAGAGTCAGCCATACTTACCCACCCCTTATCCTTTATATGCTACGTGTTTTGTGAATTCACATTACTCTCTTTTCCTATGACATCCCCATAGCATGATTCCTATTTTTCCATCCCTTAGAACTGTGTGTTTACTATTTGTATATGCTTCTGAACTAATGATGTGAATATAGATACTTTGAGGCTTGTTTGAGGACTCTCGGGTTCCCATTTGCCATTTCCTTCCTAGACCTCAGGCCCCAGTCGTGACATGGAGAACCCTTTCAGTTATATTCAAGTTTCCCTATGCACTCTAAAATAGGGTCCCAACATGGATATACTACTCCAGCTAGAGGATGAGCGCCTCATACTAGAGATCCTTGCAGAGGTCAAACTAGTAGAGGTGGTCATACTTTTGGTAGAGGTGCGAGTATGCTATGGTTCAGTAAGAATAAGGAAGAGCTGTCATCGTGACTGATGGTCGCAGAGTGGCCTAGTATTATGTTTTTCTAGGGAGACCAAAGGTGAAGTCTTCTAATATACTTCTAATAGGTATCTTCCTTGTTTAATATCAATCTTCACCTGAGTTATTTGATCCAGTATCTATATACTCCTATGTGTCTACCTATTTTGTTTATGGATTTGATGTGACTTGATACGTGATCATATGGTTTTTCCTATCTGTAGTTTGACACCTATGCGTAAGCCCTTAATAGTGGATCGATTGTATCTATAATGACCCTGAAAGTCATTTTTTATACTTCTAAATTACTATTTTACCCCTCTTGATAGATGCTTCAAGTCCTATTTGATCGGTTGAAAAAATATATTTACAAAAATCTTGAGAAAAGTTGAGTTTGGCTAAACAGATCAGTTTTTAACGTTTAAGTTGCTAATTTATGAATTTTGGATCATTTGGAGATTCGAGTCTCGAAATGGAATTTCACTAATTAGATTAGTTCTAAAATTTATAAATTGTTCTAGTAGAGTTATCAAAATCAGATTTGGAGTTGGTATGTGGATTTGGGGTATGAAGTTGGAAATTGAGTTGCGATTTAATTAATGTTTAACTTTAGTCAGTATTTTGAGTTTGGATGCTCGAATTGGATTTCTGATGAGTCCATTGATTCTAGAAGGTGATTTTAGCTCTAGAATGAGCATTGGTATCATTTTTGAGTGTTCCGAGTATTTTTTGGATTTCTGGTGCAAAAGTTATCGTAGATGTGACTTATCAAATTTTGGGTCAAGGAAACGTCAGAATCAATTTTGATGATTCCGTTGAGCTTGGAACATCAAATTTAGATGGCCAGTACATCTAGTTTGTATTCACGAGGTTGCAAATGAATCTTGAGAGTTAATTCTGTATTTTCAAGATGCTGATTTTGCTGTCTGAGTTTTGGTACTAGGAACTATTGCTTTAGCGTACCCAGATGGCTTAAGTGATGAATGTAAACACGGTGAATCCATCGCATCGCTTAAGCGATGGTCGTAAAAATGTTCATCCCTTCGTAAAAGTGAAGCACGCATCACTAAGGGGTATCTCTTAAGTGACCCCTGTATCACTTTTGCGACATGAAAGAGTATCCTTTTGCGACTGCTGGAAAATAGATCACATTAGCCAATTTGTAGGTATGTCCCAGCACCAGTTACTATTGATGGACTGACTAGATGGTTGTGCATCAAGGATATGCAGGACATATACAGAGAGGACATCCTAGATGACGATAGAGGCTGACAGCCCTGAACTATTTTTTAGCTGAGGATCGTCAACTGAGTTTGACAGTGCTCCTCTGCTCCGAGACACTATAGCCCTATATAGATTAGACTAGTTAGTAACACTACTAGGGAATTATTCCTCAGAGTTGGTTCAAGAGTTCTTTGCCTCCTATGTTGCTACTATCATCGAGGCGACCCCGAAGAAAGGATAGCCACTTGCACAGCCCCGACTTACAAAGATGATGGTGGATGGAGTCCTAGTTGACATATCAGAGACCACCATCCGGAGATTCTTGTTTGGTCCTAAGTACCAAGACTCTGTGACAACAGAAGAGTTTGACTACAAGTTGGGGCAGGCCCATACAAAGTTTTGATGCAAGATACTGTCTGGAAGGTCGTTTTGATGAGATAGATTATCGATTACATAGCCGAGCCAGGTTAGGACCCTAATTGTGTATCCAGTTTTGTGCCCATCAAGAAGGCCTCACTCAGCTTCATGGGCAAATTCTAGTATCTATTGTACGCACGAGAATCCGATAGACCCAAGTGGATAATACATTGACATCGGATCATACAGTGTTGGTCTCCAGCATCTTTGCTAGTTATGAGATTGATTTTTCTTGTTGTATAGCTGAGAAGATACATGAACGTGCTCTAAAGAGGTCCATATTAATTCGGTTCCCCTATTTGATTCACAGATTATGCATAGAGGCGGTGATGAATGTACAATTTACACTCATTTCTTACGTTTTTTCTTGTGCTTTTGTGTTGGTAAATTCATAACTTGGTGAAAATTATGCTCCGAATAGTATATTTTTCAAATATATATGGTTTAGAAATAGCTTTGCTAGAAAGAAATGAAGTTGAAGCTGAATTGGAGCCAATAGGAGCTGAAAATATGCAAAATCGTACCTGGCAACATTGCTCTCCACTAACGCGGCCTTCAGGCCTACTAACATGGAGCAGTTGATCTAGAAATTGTGTGAACGTTGTATGACCCAGCCTATGATGAGTATGAAAAATGCAAAAAATAAGCTTTGGAAAATTTTGACTGCCAGTTTCTACAAAAGGTTTTACGAGTCGTAAGTCAAAGTATGGCTCGTACGTTGGTTCGCGGAACCTGGGCAGACTTGGTGAAATTTGAGATCTTTCAGAGGTTCAATCTATAACTTATTAGATGACCCGTAAAATCTTTTACGAGTCGTAGATTGCATCATAGAACGTGAATCATAGAAGGGTCTCTACAATTCTGAAAAGCTATCAGAAGAAACCCCTATCTACGGCCCGTAGAATGGTGTATGGCCCAATAATGAGGTCTCATAGACCTGTCCAGCCAAATTATAAATGGGCAAATTTGAGCTTTCTTATTTTCCTAAGTTTGAGCTACCTCGTTCAAGGCCTAGAATAACCCCTTTCCAACCTTATACACCCTTCACGCCCTCACTTGGATTCATTTCTCAAAATCCCTAAGTTCAAAACTCTCCTAAAAACTCTCAAACTCTTTAAGGCGTTCAAGTAAAGGGTACTAGCTAGGGTTTCGAGTTTCTCCTCATTTTTTCCCACAAAATTTTTCATTTCCAACCAACCAAGGTGTGTGGGTTTTGATTTTGGAGACTTTTTCTCCATAACCGCAACCATTCCCGCCCTCGTTGTGATTTCTCAAGTTATGGTAGCGCATGATGATTCTTATGAACTCGTTTTTACGATGATACTATAAAGTGTTTTATGATGGTTGTCCTAGTACATTATCATGTCATGCTATATCATACAAGACTATGGTTTTTATGTGAGGGTTTGATGGACCCTAACTAAGTTTTTCATGTTGGTGGGTGGGTCATTTTGAATAATGTTTAAGGAATTTTATTATATCCCTCTCATGACTTTTATTCAGGAATTGCATGATTTCAAATATATGTGTATATACCCACCATGTTTGACTAAATTTACATGGCAAAGATTTTTATGAGGATAAAAGATTATTGCATGAATTACAAGACAAGTATGTTATGATAAATCATAGGCTCCCAAGCATGCATTAACTCATGAAAAGTTCGTACAATTTGTAAGTGAAATGTTGAGCCCTTATACTATATTCTACCTTCTTGTAAGTAAACAATGTCTACATGAAAGGGTCAAGCATGATAATTATCTTACTCTCATGAACAAACTAAAGATCACTAGAAGGATTCAAGCATATTACAAACTCTACCCTCATATGTAATACAGTTCCTACAAGAAGGGGTCAAGTTTATGAAATATTTTACCCTCTAGGACATAGTATATGCCCACTAATAGCGGTCAAGTATATGAATGAGCTACTCTTTCCATGTTATCATGCTTTTACAAGTTTTGCATATTATGATCAAATTTATGATTATCTCAAGTATTCCGTGGGAAGACATAGCACCGAAAAAGGCTTAAGGTAGGCCTCAACCTAAGGGTTTCTTATATAAATTCTTGGTCTCTTAACTATCTGCCACCATAGATATATAATATTTTCCCTAAATAGGCTTTTACTAGTGGATCAACTAGGTGAAATTACCCACTATGCGGAGTCAAATTTGATTTACCTTGGCAATTAAACCACTCATTTATTCGGTGTTAAGTGAACATGGGGATTCCAAGTAGTATCTCACTTAGTGTTATATGTCGATTAAGTCTCCTCCTACACATTTATGATATATTATGCAAGTTCAACTATTTCCATGCATGTTTTTAAATTAAGCATTGGTTATACATGTCATATTAAGATTATGTCTATTGATAATGATTATGCATCTTGATTATTATGGCTTATGCCCTTTATTGCATTGCACACCGTATACTTAATACGTTCCAAGTACTAACGCATACTTCTTTCGCCTACATGATCTAACCATGTAGGGATAGGAGCTCCTATTCATTCCCCTCCTCCATGTGGTTAGCCGGATCCTTTGAAGGCAACTATTGATGAGTCCTCCATTTCAGGGACAACATCCACTTTACTTTCATACTTTGGGTAAGACATGTCTATGTTGGTTTGTTTTTAATCTTTTGAAGGTGAGTCTGAGAGATGTCTTAGGCCCTGCTCCATCGTACAAGAAGTGTTGTTGGATATGGATTTTTATGTAATGAGCTTGGCTCCTACTATGTTTACGTAATTATAAAAGACTTCCCTTAGTCCCTTTTACCCTTTTATGCTTGTTGTATGTTGATGATGAGATGGAAGTACAAAGTTCCTAAATCATCCCCATAGCTTGAGTCCAAAGTCCCATTTCCTTTAGAATTATTTTCTACTTATTTGTTGTTTAATTATGCTTCCACAACCAAGGATGTGCAAATGATATGCTAAGAGGCTTTTTTGGGTTCCCTTCAGGTTTCCCATTTGTATTGTCACGTCTACGTCCTAGGCTTGGGTTGTGACAAATGCACAGAGCATTGGCGCATAGGCGGAACAAAAGATGACTAATGCCTATGATCGCAGAATGTCTAGGCTCGAACAAGGAGGGCGATGAACTTGTTGACCTCTGTGAACACGGAACAATTAGGCAACCAGCGTCAGGGAAATTCAAGAATTTTGCCATTTCAGTACCAAAATCACATATACACACACTCGCAACCTTGTTCTTAATACAGTTGATTTCTAAAAAATAGAATTCGCACATTCTTGAGGAAGAAAAACATACCTTAGTGTATTTAATTGAGGGTGGGGATTTAGAGCAAGTTTTCTACAAAATCTTGTGTCTTGAGTGGATTGAAGAGTATGAGATTCACTTGTATTTAGTTTTCACCAACTCTTTCTTTCCTTGTTCTTGAATGCTTAATTTGTAGATTTAACTGAGATTGGATGTTAATTTGTATAGATCTTGATTATTTCTCTTGCCTTCATGCTTAGTTGATTATTTACTTGCAAAATCAAGTGGATTCAACCCAAATCGCTTTGATTGTTTGAATTGATTTATGGGTTCATGCATATCTTCATGTATAACTTTAGATTTGAGGTGACGAACTTGAATCTAGCGTAGATCTTCAATTATTTCTTTAGCTAGTATAGTTAAAGTGGAGGGTTCCATGATAGTCATGGGTTTATGAGTTGAGAGCCTCAAAAGAGACAATGGATAAGGTCATGGGAGTTTTGATTTGAGGTGCTCAAGCCAAGTGTATCTTTGAGTAGCTCGTGTAAGAGGCCATAGTTGGCTCTTGCTGAACATTACCTTCATCCTAGCCGAGGGGTGATCACAAGCAACCTAGCCTACCTATAAAGTTAAAATTGATGCTAAGTGTGATAGATCGATTGAGTTCTGATTTATTTCCATATCCCCTATCCTTTCTTCGTTTCTTGACGTCACCCCAATTCTTTCTTAGGAGTAGTTGTTAGTTTAGCTTTCCCACATTTAGCTAGAGTTCTTGCTTGGTATTTACATGTTGAGATAAAACCTAGTAGCCATAGGTCCTTGCTTTACTCAATAGCCGACACATTGTTCCCTTTGGGATTCGACCCTGGCCTCTAAAGTTAGGTCATTATGTTGATGACGACTGCCCATGCTTCCTTTGAGTAGCCAGGTTGAGCGACATCATGTAGGGGCGAAGATCTTCCCTAATGTGAACTATATTATTGAGGTACAACAGACTCAAGATACCAGCCTAATCAAGGTCGATGAGAATACCGTTTCTCTTTGGAAAGAAACACAACCTCCTGTCTATTTACCAAAGATGCTTGCGAAGCCACCACAGTCGGAGCCCACTACCTCCACTGCTACTACTACAGACACCATGAGGCCCCTATAGACTGATATTAGGGAGGGGAAAGGGCCTACTACTACTTTATCCTTTGTACTAGAGGTCGTACCTAGACATCCTCACACCGCAAGCATATTCTATGTGTCTACGGAGTCTATTTAGGCTTTGGTAGAGAGACATATTCACATTGAGTCCTAGTTAACTCAGTTGTTGTAGTAGATTCAACCTTGGGTTCATAAGGCTATAGAAGATCTGAGGAACCACTTCACAGCTGTTATTGATGAGAGATTAGCATCATTTCACAACTATATAGATGCATTTGAGAGGCTCATAGAGGATCGATTTATTTCAGCTTAGACTCTTGATATGACAGCCATCTCAGCGGAGATCTAGTAGCTCCATGCAGATATGAGGGCAGCATCTTCTGCCCCTTTGGTGATTCTTCTGCCCGATATTGATATAGAGGTGGGTGGTTGATTTATTCACTGATGATCCTCCAAACCACGCCTGTAGGAAGAGGTACCGTATTGATGATAATGATGCTGACTCTACCAGACAAAAGGCAGAAAGGCTTTACCGAGAGCAGATAGAGGCTGAAACATAAGCCTCTATTGTATATGAGATGGACCAACAGGCATGGGAGCTGAGGTAGTAAGAGGTGTTGGACCCTCTGAACATGTTGCCACAACTGAGGACACCACCCAATAGGCTGAGGGTAGTGAGACATAGACAGAAACTAGTATTTAGGCTCCTCAAGAATATCCCTACTTTTACTCCTATGTTAGCCTTTAGTTACTTTAATTGCATTGAGGATAATGTAAATATTTTTCGATAAGGCGTGGGTAATTATAGCCTCGGCAAAGTCTGAGTAACCAAGGCCTATATCAATCCCAATTTTTGATTCCGCGAGATTTTCTTACTTGGGTTCTTTCCCAATGGATATTTATTTTCTATTAAACTAGCATATTTTGGATGTATAAAGAGTATGGGTAGCATATTGTACTTATATTTGTGGTATATGTTAGTTTTTGTTGAAAAATGATACCCACCTATTTTATAGATTAATGATGTGTTGTTAGGTAGTCTTGATAACAACCATGTTGAATCAGTTATTGACATTGTTTGTTCTGACCAAATAGGGCTTAATTGTGATAAAAAGCATGATCTGAAAATCTATGTTGCCACTGTATTTAGTGCCAAGTGTGTGAGCATTATTGCATGATTTTTATATTGTGTTTTCATTTAGAACTTGCCTTGTTACGCTGACTGAGAATGTAGGTTAGTTGGTTTGGAAAGGATCATAGGTTGTTATTCATATTAGTCCACTTAGCCAAAAAATAACCAAACAAATGCTTTATGTACCCCCTGGTCCTAATGTTTGAGCCTTCCATATACCTTTTCTTTGTAGATACCTGAGTAACCAAACCCTTTTGTTTGTGTAATCTTGAAATCATCTGTGGTCCCTCATTGATTATTGTGCACCTTGACTCAAGTAAAAAGCCTAAGTTGAGGGTGGCTTCCAAAAGTGTTGTTGGTTCATAGGTAGGATATTGCGCACCTCAACTCAGGAAAAGCCTAAGTTGAGGGTGGTTGTTGCAAGAAAATCACACCAAATGGGGAAGAAAGCATAGTAACGTAATAAAAAAAGGGAAAATATGAAGTGTGTCCAAGAAAAATAATAGATGTCAGAAATGTGAGCTAAAAAGCAAAATAATTGAGATAAATAGAAGACAATGAGCTGAAAAATCAGAATAAGGTACTCGAAAGTGTGAAATAGGAAAACAGGATCAAAGAGTGAAAATATAAGTGTTGGTAGGGCAAAAGTGTAAAATAGCGTAGAGTCAATGAGGGCGAATAGTCACTATGTTCCTAAATATCATACCAAACCCTCCGGAGCCTATGTTCCAATCTAAGAAAGTCCTATAGTGATCCTAATTCAACTAGTTCAAGATTATGGTCATGAATATAGGGGCAAGTTGATGTGCCATCAAAATACAACACATTTGCTACCTAAAAAAAGGGATTTTGCAAGTTCGTAATGTGACTTGTTATGGTTTTTATGTATTTTTTGTGTTAGTTGTGCTATAAATACAGGTTGACATGATTTTGGGAGATAATTGCAGATTTTTCTGAAGTACAGGACAATGAGCCTCCGTGCGAGTCATTGCCTAAGCTATAAGTCGTAAGGTACCCTCGTAACATGAGACAGTTAGCAAAATTAAGTAGTTGCAAAGTGAAGGTCAGCCCTATGAGGCACCCTACGAGTCGCAAGTCTCACTACGACTATTATAGGTGGGGATCGTAGCAAGAAACAGTGAGCTAAAAGTTTGGACCAAGAACTGAATACCTAGACTACGATAGGAGCGTACGAGTCATAGCCCAACTAACGACTCATAATAGTGGGTCGTAGCAATCAAGTCCAAAATATTAAGTGTTGACTATGAGACCCCGATTATGACTCGTAGGTCACCCTATGAGTCATACCTGCTGCGACTTGTATTTCCCATTTAATTTTTTGGATAAATTTGTAAATAGTATAAATACTTAATGATAGGGTTTTAGATGGAGACTTTAGACTTTGAATCTTGGATTCCACACTTTGAATATTCTCTCTAGAATATTTCTAGGGTTTAGTGTAGATTTCAATTTTTAATTTGACGACCCACTTTGGGGGTTTTGAAAATCACATTGTACTCATCTTCCTTTGATCAAAGATTGTGGTTTCCAACTTGAAGGTATTTTGTTATTCATTGTTTTGGGTAAAACTATCAACCATGTCTCTTGCATTCACTGTTGTTGATTTAGCCTTAGCCATTAGTAGCTAAACACCCACAACTTGGGGTTGTGGGAACCATGAGTAGTTGACTTGAAATAACCTAGACTTTGGCATTTCTTTGATTGGGGTTTTTCATGTATTATTTATTTCCCTTCGCTTTGCTTGTTGTTTCGTGGTGGCCAACACCGAATCCCGCCTACTATCACGATTCGAATCAAGGTAGTGACAAATAGGAAAAGGGAAGTAAATGACAGGATTCGATTGATGCGTTCTCATCTGATCTGCCGAACGTGACCAAGAGAAGGTTGACTGGGATAATGGGTAACGATGAGTTGGCACACCATGGTTGTCGACCAAGCATCATGGTGAAATTTGACATTCACCTTCACAAGAGGGCTAGAAGAACCAAAGTTACCATCCTACATACGAATTCCCAATTAGGGTTATATTGTCTAGGGTAATTGAGTCAATAAATCATGGGGAACACAATTCCCAAGTTGTCTCTCAATTTGATTTCTTCTTGCATACTTAGCGTAGCATTTATTTTTGTTTTTCATTTTGATTCTCAACCCCCCCTCCATTTTAGAGAATATAGTGATTGATACTTGAAATGATTGTTAGTGGATCAACTTAGTCAAGCCTCGTATTCCCTGTGGATTCGACCCTAACCTTCGGTTAGGTTTATTACTGACTACGATCACTTTGTCATTGGAGTGTGAATATAAAAAATTGTGGTGCCATTGCTGGGAATACGACTCGGTTCTTCACTTGATTTCACTAGTTAATTCAAGTGTTAATTTCTAGATTCTCTTATATTTTACTTTTTTTTGTTTTTGTTGTTGGATTTTAATTTGCAGGGTGTACTAGGTTGTATGCCCAACACAAGGAGCCAAGGTAGTCCCTTAGATCCGATTGATACGCCCAAATTTACACTCCAAACGGAATAGTAAAGTGGTCCTTGATCAAATATAGAACTCAACCAGAGTTGAAGTTGATCCCACAGGGAAAACGTGAGAATATATTTATTAGCACTATTTTCAGATGTAATATCTACTCCCGAAACAAAAGTGCATAAAGTGAATATGGGGGTTTTGTTTTTTCAAACTAACATACTAAAGAAAGCAATAAATGAGTGCAAGAATGACTAGATTTGAATCAATTTATGCAAGGCTAGGATTGTGTTCCCCATGACATTTAATGCAATAGTCGAATCTAGTAGTAAACTTGTTCATGATTACGTACAGAAGATCTAAAAAGTCATGTAACATCTAATTCACCTCTCAGTACCTCTTAGATGCATATCATTCATCACCTTTCGGTCTCAGGACCTATACGTACTAACCCTTGTTGTTAATTCCAGAATACTCTCACCTTTCAGTCTCAAGTACTTAGACTAGGTTTAAAATCTCGAATTTTCATCGTAGAACTCTTTTCCTAATCAAAGCATCCTTTTCGGGGGTATATAATGAATAAAGGCTTACCCTAATACATCGACTCATCAAGGAAGAAATTATAATGAAGATTACTACGATATATACGCTAATCAATCCCCAGATTTACCTCATATTGGCCTATCTTATTGATTTGTCAAGGTTCCTACAACCCTAGTTGTGAGTGTAGCCTAACATATTCAAGAAATTAAACTCACAATGATACAAGAAATTCATAATAAAAGACTTACAATTGTTGAATCGATGAATCCACGAGTTACAAGCTTGAATTTAATAAGCAACATCCCAAAATCTTGTGAAATCTCTAAGAAAATAATATTTTTCAATGTTTTCTAGCTCTAGCCGTCCAAGACTCAGCAAAAAATGACATAAAATAACTATTTATATATAAAGAAAGCCCAATCCTAATTAAAATAGAAAAATCTGTCAGCATGGACACGGGCCACCATACGGCTCATTTGATAGTAGATGGACCGTCAAAATGGTCTATGTGGTTATCCTTAGCCTCAAACTTCACTGCTTATCAAGCCCACTAAACGCCCAAACAAACGACCCGTATGGAGTACGACGGTTCGTGGACCGTCTGTCGTCCCTTTGCCATTTTCACTCAACTTTTTCCACACGCCTCCACATCACAGGACGTGACATATCACACAGTCCGTGACACGCTCTGCCTAGCCTCCGTTAGCCCATTTTGCTTTCTTTTCGACGGTAATGCCCTCACGTCACTTTGACGGTGTGTTGCACGACCCATGTCATTCCAAATGGTCCATCTTCTGTGTTGTGACGCCTTCCTTGGTTATTTCGTGCTTTCACACAATCAAGTGTAAGGCCACGATGGGCCTTACTGACCGTATAACAGTACACGAACCATGTTGGTCCCCGTGTTCCCATACTTCATTCCATTTTTGCTCTTTTTCTAAAGTTTTCCCATTTCTCCATGCCTTAATCATTTTCCCTGAAAAGCAACAAAAACAAACATCAAAATAACATGTTTGCTTGAGAACTTTCTAAAATCCTTTATTTAAAGTATTATAAAAGTCATATTTCTACGACTCATCACCGATCAACTTGGGGATCCATAGACTCACTAGAATAATGGCTCATGTGAATGAGCATATTGTGGTTAAGGAAGAATTGAATGTGAATGATGATGATATAGGAAGAGAGGAGAATCCACCACCAAGGGATAACAGGCCTCAACTTAGGGATTTCAACAAAAACGCTTATGGTTGGAATCAATATTGCTTGAACCCTATGGCCATGGACGTTCCTAGTTCTATAGTGTTACTACCATTACCGGTAGATGCTAAGTTAACAGTGTCGAGTGGATTACTACAAATGCTCTAAAACTATGGTTTGTTCATAGGGTTACCTTCATAGGATCTCCATCGTCATCACCGAAATGTCGTCTTTGTTTGCAAAAGTGTCATGGGTACACAAAATCTTTCTTTGGATGCAGTTGGTTTGCAAGTATTTTCATTGTCACTAACTGGTAATGCAGCTATGTGGTTGTCTGAGCTTCCTCAAGGGACAATAACAAGTTGGGCAGAGCTTCAAAGAGTTTTTCTAGAAAGATATTTTCCAAGGTCAAAGAAGCTTAAGCTCAAAGATCAAATAAACAACTTTGAGCAATTGCCCAGTGACTCTATTAGTACCATATGGGAGAGATTCACCAAATGTTTGCAAATGGTTCCTGATCACAAGATTGTTGATGTTGCCTTGGTTAACATTTTCTATCGGGCGCTTGACGAGAATAGTCAAGCTTGTGCCGACACAATCATGGGAGGCATGTTTCTTGATCAACCTTTTCGATTGATCTCTGAAAGGACCGCGCAAGTGGTAAAAACCAATAGAGCATGGCGTCAAAGAGAAAGAAGTGTTATGAAGACCTCTTGTGTGGTAAACACCAACAATGAGCACGCTAAGGTCAATGAGGAGATTATGCAACAACTTGCTCAACTTCACACAAGCAGGACTTAGTTTAAAGCAATATCAAGTGAGTGTTCAAGCGGTGACTCACCGACCTCCTAAGGCTCCAACGTATGATGAACCATTCTTTGATGAAGATGCTTGCTTCGTGAGTAACCAATTGACGGATTTTCGGAACAACCCTTGGGGATCCAATTCAGACTATTGAAGGCAAGGTTTCGGGAATCAAGGTTGGAACTATAACCATTATGGTGCATATAGAGATAACTGAGGTGGTTTTTATGAAAGGGAAAGAGTTCCAGATGTCGAATGGGGTAGAAAAAATGGTTATAGAAGTGGTCCTTATGTTTCGTCCCATAACTATGATGTCGGGCCAAATACTTCAAGGATTGAAGAGATGTTTGAAAAGTTATTGAAAACAGCCGACCACTAAGATGAGACCTTGAAGGGAATGAAATCAGACATTTCAAGCATAAACTAAAAGATAGAGTCTCACTCGATAGTTGTTAAACAATTGGAAATAATAATTTGGGCAAGTGTTTTCGCAATTCATTCAATGCCAAAAAGGCATTTTACCAAGAAATACTGTTCAAAATCCAAAGAATGATGGGCTCTGCATGGCGGCCATGACTAGGAGTGGTAAAAGCATCATCAATACACCTATGCTGGTGGTTGAGGATGAAGCCTATAAGAAGGGTATTGATGGTGAAGTTATGATTGATGAAGAAGGTTTGGAGAATGTTGGGACGCAGAGAGAATAAGTGAGAGTGCAATAAAAAGTGAAGATGATTCCAAAACATTCTCCCCTCCTTCCTTTAAAGGCTTAAGAAAAAGGAAGAGGATGGCAAATTCAAACACTTCCTCTCAATGTTAAAGCAATTATCCATCAACATTCCCCTTCTAGAAACTTTGGCAAAGATGCCCCGATATTCCAAGTACATGAAGGCTTTGGTGACAAAGAAGCGACATTAAGGAAATAGCTTTCGCAAGAGATCCAATAATGTAGTTTCATTATGACTAAATGCCTTTCCCAAAAGTGAGATAATCCTGGTGCATTCACTATTCCTTGTACCTTTGGTGATGTCGAATTCGCAAGAGCATTATATGACTTAAGAGCAAGTATCAATCTAGTGCTTCTTGTCGTGTTCAAAAAGCTTGGCCTTGGTATTCCTACTCCAACAAGAATGCACTTGCTCATGACGGATAGAACCATAAAGAAGCCGAAAAGGATACTTTTTTATGTGCTTGTAAGGGTTGATAAATACATCTTTCCCGCGGACTTCGTGATCCTTGACTGTAAGGTTGATTTTGAGGTGCCTATTATATTTGGAAGACCATTTTTGGCCACCGGGAGACCCTTGGTGGATATGGCTTCAGGTCAACTTCAGTTTAGGGTTAATGATGCAGAATTTGTGTTTGACAACCGCCAATCAATGAAACATCTGGATGAGTTTAAGAGTGAAGTTTGGGCCATTAAAGACTTTTGATGGAGGATGATGACAAAGTCGATCCACGATGTCAAACAAGGGCGCTTCATGGGAGGCAACCCAAGTATCTTTTATATTTTTGGCATATTGTTTTTAGTTTATTTTGGTTTATTAAATTGTAAGGTAGTGATTTGATGTTTATTTTGAGTGTTAAGATACTAGATAAGTTGTATCATTTTGAGCATTGGAGTACTTTGAGGTTTGGTTTGTAGGCATAAATCAAGAACTGAAGATTTGGATAATATTGCAATTGGAGCAGCCTCTACGAGTAGGCCTATGAGCCATAGTCATGCCTCATAGAGGGAAATAGTAAGGATTGAAAGTTGGCACATATATTATGGTCAACCTTACGATTCGTAGGGTCCTCTATGAGTCGTAAATGGGGTTTGTAGTACCTAGGTATGGATTCTAATTTTTCTAAGTGTTGAGGTCTATTATGAGACCAGGACCTACGAGTCGTAGGATGACCTATGACTTATAGATTTATTTTCCTCATTTTTAAACGTTTCTGCTCCCAAAAGTTTTCCCACTCCTAAAACTCATACTGTTCCAACCCCATTTCTGTCATAACCATTAGATTCTGGCAAGTTTTGTTATGCAAGAGTGTGTTTCTAAGGTTCTTTGCCTTCTCCTTGTTTGCTCAGTACATCTTTTTGGTCTTCACGCACTTATTTAGTAAGATGATTGTGACGAACTCTTGGTATTGTAAGATGATTGTGTGTTAGATGATCATACTGAATATACCTATGAGAAAATGATTGTGTATAAGTATGAGAGTTAGGGTTTGGTCGTCTGAAATTCCTTAGCATGATTTTCACTTCTTTGATTGCTTTTGCTGGGTGGTTGTAATGTTAGCATGTTGATCATATGAGTTTAATGAATGATTTTTGAATGATCAATTTAAAAACTCATGTCGGGGTTGAAATTTGGGATATTGGTGTGTGTTCTAATATGCTAATTCATGTTACCATTGTATGGAGTTGCTGTGAACTTTTTGTGAATATCCATTGTTGTGTATTATTGTTGATGATTATAAGTTGGAGATTAGTTGATCTTGGGTATATCTTGAATGTGATTGGGAATTGTTGTTAGATTGTGGGATGATAGTTGATTGTATTGTCATGATTCATAATGGGGTTAATTGTGTGTTTGGGATGATGTGCTGCTTCAGTATTGTTTATTTTTGTCAATTGAATGGTTTTTAGTTCTTGTTGGAAGGTTACAGGAACCCTAGGTGCCTTCTGTTTTCTGCTAACAGGACTCACTATAACTCGTGGGTCACCCTACGAGTCGTAGTACTTCTTATAGGAGGCAGCAGTCACTTGTGGTTCCTTTACACTTACCATATGAGACCCACCTATGACTCGTAGTGCCTACTACAAATCGTAGTGAGGGACTCACCGGACCTATTTTATTCTGAATTATATTCTGATCCCTATTACGAGCGCAGGATACGAATCATAGGTCAACCTACTAGTCGTACCTGAGCCTCCTATCTGTTATTAGAATGTTATTTCTTAGGCACCTTAGCACTATGAGGCTATTGTACGACTTATATATGTGATTAGAATGTTATCGTACTTGTGCCTTGTAGCTGCAGACCTGCAACTGATTTAGTGCACTATGTTTATGTTTTCTTTTATCGATTTTGCTACTCTTTGTTGATTCTTCCTTGAGGTTTCTATTTGATTGAACACTAGGGTGCTCATTGTGTGTTATTGGGTTGAATTTTCAGGTTAGATGGCACTGAAGGCGAGAAAAGAAGTTATTAAAGCTTTGGGTTGATGGTTAGGAATGACCCATCTGATGATAAGCAATCTGAAGGATCTGTGGAAGTCCATAGAGTTGGGATAGACCCTGAGGCAAATGTGCCTCAGAATCGAGCCTGTGCTAGACTAACACTAATGGAAATAGTCCCTCCAAGTCTGAAGAGGAGGATAATGAAGATAGGTCAGATCATGGCCTCTCCCTTTGGGAGTCAGGGTCTATTGAGGCATCTTAAAACCAACCTAAGGGGGCTGATTCTCAACCTTCGGTGGATCCTACCTTACTATCACTTCCACAAACCCTAGAAATACTAGATGGTCCGTTCCAGGCATAAAGGAAATATATGGCAAGGGGTTGGAACCAAAAGGTCAAGTAAAGCCTGTTTGGCAATTTCACAAGGAGTCGATACTCAACGACTCCGGATTGAATAGGATACCAGACTTGGAGGCAAAGATCAACTGTCAAGAGCTTGGATGGCTGTCACAGAAGTTGGGCAAGAAGGTCCCAAATCTAGTCGGGGAATTTTATGCTGCCTACTATGCCACTATTCTCCAAGATCTTCCTTGAGGGAAGAAAGCTATAGAGTGGCCGAGGTTGCGAGAAATTTTAGCTCAGGGTAAAATTGTTGACATTTTAGAGGAGATTATCAAGAGGGTTCAATTCGGTCCGAACTACAGCGTACCTCGTTCCACTGCAGAGTATGATTATAGAATTGCAAAGATGAGGAAAGCGGTGAGCGAGAAGAATGTGGAGATACAGATCGAGTTGCTCAGGTGGATACCCTACAAGATATGCGAGGAAGGTTTTGAGCCTACGTAGGGTACAAACCACGCTGATCAGTATCATGAAGTCCCACCTCTCATTCCAGGCCAAATTTTGGTGGTCTATTATCTGTTGTCACATCAGGCCTACCTTTACGGATAATGTGATTACCTTGGAGAGAGTTGTATTACTAGCCAGCATTCTAGCTAGAAACGAGATAGATTAGGCCCTATTTATGAAACAGATCCATGAGACGATGATTCGTACCCACACCTCATTGTCTTTTCCCATCATGCTACATAGATTGTGCAATGAGGCAGGGGTAGATGTCTCTCTTTACTTGGACCCACATATAGTGGCCCTGCGCACCATGAACTAGAAGAGACCCAGGACTGGTGATGAGGTTGAAGGATCGGAGAAGTAGATTATTGATGCTGTGGTGCAGGAGTCATTAGCTATGGCGGCTATACAGAGAAACCAGGAGCAACAGAGCACGAGGAGCCAGGAGCTCAGGTAAATTTGTATCCTAGACCACCAAAAAGGAGATTGGACCACAGGAGCCCCAAGACCCTCATGACCAGATAGATGCCGATGCTTAAGCACCATGTTTTTGATATTTTTGACCCCCCGTCCTTATTTGCTATTTATGGATACTTTGTTCCTTGTTTTAGACAATTATTTTCTTTATGTTGGTTTTTGGATATTTTTAAATGTTTTGTTTTGAATGTTGGTTTTAAGTA
>JAOTQR010129408.1:0-22386 GCA_025774065.1 Solanum ossicruentum | reverse complement strand
CTCCCACACCTCAAACGGATTAAATTTAAGACATACCTCAATCCCAACAACTAATCCCAATAAATAATTAATATTAGAAAATTTCGGGGTTTAACATTATAATATATTAAAACTATTGTATTTATCATTTATTATGGTTTAGATAATTAACAATTATGAAGTATTCAATTAATATCGATTAGGCGTTTAATTGATCCATTTATTATCTATTACAAATAAATTACTATGTAACTGTATAACATTGCGACCAAAATAATTTTTAAGTAACATGATATATCAAATTGCTTTATTTATAATTTAATATGATTTAGATAATAATTAATAATTAATTACACAATTAGTGTTGATTACATGATTAATTGATCGATTTATTATTTGTTATGAACAAATTACAACGTAACTGTACAAAATCACCGCCAAATCAATTTTAAGTACCATAATACATAAAAATTACTTTATTTATCATTGAATATGGTTTATATAATAATTAAAAATTATGAAGTACTCAATTAATGTTGATGACGCAGTTAATTGATCGATTTATTATATGTTATGAACAAATTACTATGTAACTGTACAAAATCGCCACCAAAAGAAATTTTAAGTAATAGAATATTTCAAAATTATTATATTTATCATTTAATATAGTTTAGATAATAATTAAAAATTGAAATACTCAATAATATTGATTATGCAGTTAATTGATTGATTTATTGTCTATTGTGAACAAATTACTATGTAATTATACAAATAGCCAAAAAAATCAATTCTAAGTACCATAATACATCAAAATTACTTTATTTATCATCTAATATAGTTTAGATAATAATTAAAATTGAAGTTACTCAATTAATGTTGATTACGCATTATCGATTTATTGTCTGTTGTTAACAAATTACTATGTAATTATTAAAAATCACCATCAAAATCAACTATAATGTGACACCCCATAACCCTATACTCATATGAACCTATGTTTCGAGCCTCATTTGTATAAGTGGGAAGCTTATTAGAGTCATGAGATACCTCTAGTACTTAGATGAGTTCAAGACTTTCCTATAAATTGAGGTTTGAGTGTTGGATCGTGTAAGGGTCAACTTTAGATGATTAAAACTTTTAGAAACCAAAGAACTAGATGAACCATAACATACCAAATGAAATCCCTTTGAATTAGCTATCCAATGCAATTTGTTTTTACCTCATTTGGAGTTCAGAGTCAAAAGTTATGGCCATTTTACTAAAGACTACCAACGCAGAGTTGCACTACGAAATCTCGCTACGGGGTCGTAGTGTAGGCTTCGAGTCACAGTGTGACTTGTTAGAAGTTCGAGAGACTCTGAAACTGAAGTAAAAAGTTATGAGAGGGGTCCTACGAGTCGTAGTACTGTTCACAACTCGTAACGGGTCCTGTGGGGGATGTTTGACAACTTTTTAGGAAGGGTTATTTTGGTCCTTTCCCGCCCTTTCTAAGCACTAGATTGACTTTCTTATACTCATTTAAGGTCCCAAACTTTTCATTTCATGATTTTATTGCCAACACCCTATCTAAAACATCTCCAAGACTCTATCAAATCTCTCATTCAAATTCAAGGAATTCAAGTTCAATTTTGAAACTCAAGAACCCATCACAAGCTTCAAGTCTCCTTCAAGTTCATTCCAAGAAATTCAACGTTTGAGGTATGTGGGTCTTTATCCAAAGGTCCTTTCACTCAGGGATCCCAACCTTCTCTTTTTATGAAAATTGCATGATTTCAAGTTGTATCACTTATGGGTATTTTTTATTATGAAATATGAACATAAATTATGTTGGGGTTTTATCAGGTACATATTGAATATGCATGAATGTTTACTCAAACTTATGACATGAGTTGATTTATGTCTATTTAGACTATGTATGATTTGAGCTTTGAAAATTATGAACTATGATAAACTTTTGATATGGATTTCATGACACCCAAATTGGGGTTTTACTACAATATTGGTGTGTTGATTTTGAATTGATTTTACTCATCTTCTTATACTCTTGAGTAGCATGATTTTGAACAAATATCATGAACCTACCATTTGTTTGATGAAATTCAATGATAAGAATTCTCAAGTTGTTTACATGATTTATAAGTCCAATGACTTCATGATGATTAAGGTATTTCAAGAATGTGTTTAATTCATGAAAAGTATCCATGATTTTTCAAGTAACAAGTTGTGGCCTACTTTAATATTTTTACCTCTTGTGAGCCATTCTTGTTAAAGCAAAGATTCATGTATGATTATTATCTATTGTCATGTTCAAGTCAGGCTCACTAGTAGAGGTCAAGTGTGTTTATGATCTACTCAAGTAATGTTATCATGTCTCTTATAAGTTATTAAAGTTATGATTATTTCAAGTATTCCGTGGGATTTGACTTAGCACTGATTGAGGCTTAAGATGGGGGCTCACCTCAAGAGGTCCTTATATAAAGTCTTTAGTCTCTAAATTATGTTACACCATAGGATTATATATTTATTCTTGCTATACTAGTGGATCCATCTAGTGCATATTATCATCATTTGTCATGCTTAGTTTTTCTTGGCAAGTAGACCACACTTACTCGAGGGGTGTCATGCCCGGTCACTAGCTGGGAGGTGTCATGCCCGGGCACTAGCTGGGAGGTGTCATGCCCAGTCACCTGTACCGAGGGGGTGTCATGCCTTGGATTCCAAGTTGTTACTGCTTGGTGTATGTCGATTGAGATCTCTTACCATATATGTATTATATATTATGCAAGTTAAATGTTTTACATGCATGTGCTATTACAAGCATTAATCATACATGTCATATTGAGATTATATAACTATTGATTATGATTATGCATTTTGAATATATTGGCTTATATCTTTAGTGCATTGCACCCCGCATACTTAGTACATTCACACGTACTAGCGCATACTCTATGCTTACATGATATCACCATGTAGGAACCAGAGCTTTTTTTTGTCATCCTCCTCCATGTGGCTAGTTTGGTTCTCCAAGAAATCTTTTGGTAAGTATTCAACTATGAGGACAATATCTATTTATTTCATGTTTTGTTGAGACTTATTCCTTATGTTGAATATTTATTACTATAACGGTGAGTCGGGGGAGTGTCTTAGCCCCCATCCCATTCTTAAGTAGAGATGTTGTTGGATACTAATTTGTATATGCTTATGATATGATTCTATGTTTATGAAAAAAACCTTACCTTAGTCCCACTTCCCTTTCTATACTTGACTCATGTTGATGCTTATTTTTACTTTTGTAACCAAGAATGTGTGCAAAATATGCTAATAGGCTTGTTTGGATTGTCCTCGAACTTCCCATTTGCTGTGTCACGTCTAGGCCATAGGCTTGGGTTGTGACAAGCTTATTATTAGAGCACTAGATTGTTAATTGTCCTTAGAAATCCAATACACTGCATCGATTAGAGTCTTAGTCATGGTCGTGAAATGCGCCATAACTATGAATAATAGGCTATAAGGCGTTTTAGGAAATGTTTCACTTCTTCATAATCTATGTCGTGCGGTAGAGCTATGTCCTATAAGGCTTATTTTTGATTCCTTATCATTATGTTTTAGAATATTTCTCAAGCTATCTAAAACAGTGGGCAGGACAGTGGCCATCCCTCGCTTGAGGATCAACTTCCCAACAATGACATATCCAATGTGGAGGTTTACAATGCTCTATGGCTATTGACTAAGGTCATAACCATTCAACTTAATCAATAAGTGTGTTTTCTCGTGATTTCAAAAGATAGGAGGAGGGAGAGGAAGGCAAACAGGGCCCGAGTTAATGATGTTTCATCTTCTACTAGTCTATCGGTGCCCAAGTATAAAAAGAAAAGAATCCCTTTTGCTACTTGTCAAGAGAGTGGCAAGAAGCATCAAGGAAAGTGTTTGGCTAGCATCGAGGGTTGTTTCAAATGTGGTGGTATCGCGCATAAGATAGGAGATTGTCCTTTGGCCTCTGTAGGAAGGAGAAGAATGGCACGATTTAAAGGTAGATTTCCATACCCTAAGGTTCAAGGTGGCAATGGTAAAGTGACTCATCCTAGGTGCCCAAAATGTGGAAGGAATCATAATAGCAGGTGCTTGAGGGATTCAAATGCTTCCTATGGATTTGGTAAGATGATCCACAAGATCGTTGAATGTCTATATGCTCGAAGGAAAGGCAAAGATATTAGTGTTCAAGCTACTCCTATGTGCCACGAGTGTGGAAGGTACCATTTAGGGGATTGTTTGACTGATTCGAGTGCTCAATTTTTGTATTGCGCAAAGGAACATGAGTAGAGGCATTATCTATGGATTACAAAAAATTATGAGAATGGTTGTCGACGATTTCAACCGTACCTCTCTAAGGGTCACTAGACCTAACATAGTGCTTCACCTGTATGTGAAAGGTTTTTTATTATGATGTGCATGCTTTATTAGGCCCAGGTGCTACTCTTTCTCTCATTAATCCTTTTTTTCCCAATAAGCTTCATGTGTGTCTTGAATTGTAGTGTGAACCCCATAAAGTGTCCACCCCTATTGGTGAGTCCATTATTGCTAGAAGAGTCTATAGGGATTGCTCCGTGTTCATATTGCATAAAGACTTACCTTGTGATTTTGTTGAACTTGAAATGATGGATTTTGATATTATTCTTGGGATGGATTGATCACATGTTTATCATGCTTTTATTGAATATAGGACCCGTAAAATAAGATTCCAGTTCCCTAATAAGCCTGTTCTTGAGTGGGAAAGTAGTAACACAGAGGACAAGGGTTGATTTATTTCTTGTCTTAAAGCCAAAAAAATTGATTTCTAAGGGTTGCATTTACCATCTTGTAAGAGTTAGACATGTTGAGTCTGAAGTCCTTCCTATTGAGTATGTTCCAGTGTTCAATATGTTTGTTGATGTCTTTCTTGATGAGCTTGCCGATGTTCCTATCGAAAGGGAAATTGACTTTGGTATAGACCTCCTCCCCGATACACAACCTGTTTCCATTTCCCCCTTACTGTGTGGCCCTGATGGAGTTGAAGGGGTTGAAGGATCAATTGTGGAATTTGTTGGAGAAGGGTTTCATAAGGCCTAGAAAGTCACCTTGGGGTGCACTAATTTTATTTGTATAGAAAAAAGGTGGTTCTCTTAGAAGGTGCATCGATCACCGACAACTCAATAAAGCCACTATACAGAATAAGTATCCTCTACTAAGGATGGATAACCTATTTGATCAACTACAAGGGGCTTGTCACTTTTCTAAGATTGAACTTTGTTCCGAATACCACCAAGTGAGGGTGAGGGAGTGTGATATTCCCAAGACAGCTTTTCGGACTAGGTATGGGCACTTTGAACTTTTGGTAATGTATTTTGGCTTGACTAATGCACCGGCGATATTTATGGATCTCATGAATAGGATCTTTAAACCCTACATTGATATGTTTGTGGTGGTCTTCATAGATGATTTATTGATTTACTCCTGTAGTGAGGAAGAGCATGTGAATCATTTGAGGTGGTGTTACAAATTTTGAGGGATGAGAGGTTGTTTGCTAAATATGACAAGTATGAACTTGTTGAAAGATGTTGCATTCCTAGGACATGTGGGGTCAGGTGAGATTGGATGAGGTAGAGGATGGTGGTGTAGTGTTTGTTGATTCCAAATCCTCTTTGATTGAAGAGGCCAAGTCCAAACAAGACCTTGATCCCGCCTTACTAGAGTTGAAGGCTTCAGTGAAGGATGGTACAGTGGATGTTTTCTCCCAAGGGGGAGATAGTGCCCATAGGTACCACTCTGTGCCTAATCTTAATGACTTGAGGGAGTTAATTTTGAAAGAGGCCCATAATTCATCCTATTAAATTCACATTGGTTCCACAAAAATGTGTAGAGACTTAAGAGAAGTGTATTGGTGGGGTGGTATGAAGAGAGATATTGCCAAATTTGTAGCCAGTTGTCATAATTTCCAATAGAAAGTTTAAAATCAAAGGCCATGTGGCCTATCCCAAGACATAGAAAATCTTACTTGGAAGTGGGAATAGATCAGCATGGACTTTGTGGTTGGTTTTCCCAAGATTAGGAAGCACTTTGATTCTATTTAGGTTATTGCGGATAGAATGACAAAGTCAGCTCACTTTCTACCAGTCAAAACAACTTATGGTGCCAAAGATTATGCCAAGTTGTATATGCATGAGTTGGTTAGATTGCATGGGTGCCCTTGTCTATCATTTTGTATCGTGGTGCTCAATTCACTTCTTATTTTTGGAGGTCCTTCCAAAGGGATCTTGGAACCAGGTTAATCTTAGCATGTGTTTTCATCCTTAAATAGATTTTCAAACTGAAAGGACTATCCAAACTCTTGAGGTTATGCTTAGAGCTTGTGTTTTGGAGTTTAAGGGTAGTTGGGATGAACATCTTTCACTTATTGAGTTTGCTTACAACAAGAGCTACTACTCAAGAATTGGTATGGCTCCCTTTGAAGCTTTATATGGTTGGCATTGTAGATCCCTGGTTGGATGGTTTGATATGAGGGAGATGGCTTTGTTAGGCCCGAATTTGGTTATGGATGCCTTGAAGAAGGTGAGGTTGATAAGGGAGAGGTTGAAGACGACCCAAAGTAGATAAAAGTCCCTACTCCAATATGAGAAGAAAAGATCTTGAGTTTAAGGTTGGCGATTAGGTTTACTTGAAAGTCTCACCCATGAAGGATGTGGTTCGGTTTGGCAAGAAAGAGAATTGAGCCCAAGGTTTATGGGACTATATAAAATTTTGAGAAGGGCTGAAAAGGTTGCATTTGAATTGGAGTTGCCTATGGAGATGAATATGGTTCATCTGGTCTTCCATGTGTCTATGTTGAGGAGATGTGTTGGTGACCTAAGTGCTATAGTGCCCTTAGAGGTTGTGGAAGATAATTTAACCTATGAGGAGGTCCCAATGGAGACATTGGATACACAAGTAAAAAGGTTGAGAAACAAAGATATAGCATCCCTCAAGGTCCTTTGGAGGAATCAACAAGTTTAAAGTGCCATATGGGATGCCGAAGCAGACATGAAAAAAGCGATATCCATACCTCTTCCACTCTACTCAAGCCGAAAGTAATAAATTAAGTCCACTCTATCATTTTAAGTCTTATGTTTCAGCCCACATGTCATTTTGCATGCATGCATGTTCATAGTAACAAGTTTTTAGTGATTTTTGACATTCATGTTGAGACGTTTTGACAATTATGTTTAGTTGCATTTGTTGCATTCATGTTGGGATGAAAGCTTCATAATTACTTCTCTTTCACATGTTTCTTTGACATTTAGGGACATTTGTTTCCAAGGTGAGGTATTGTGATACCTTATAACTCTATATTCATATGTACCTATGTTTCAAGCCTCATTTGTATAGGTGGGAAGTGTATTAAGGTCATGAGAGACCTCTAGTACTTAGGTGAGTTCAAGACTTTCCTATAAATTGTGTTTTGAGTGTTGGATGGTGCAAGGGTAAACTTTAAATGATCCTAATTTTTAGCACACAAAGAATTGGATGGCCCATGACATACTAAATGAAAGCTGTTTGAATCATCTTACTAATGCAACTAGTTTCACCTTATTTGGAGTTCAGAGTCAAAATTTATAGCCATTTTACTAAAGACTACCACCAGAGTTAAACTGCGAAACCTCCGTTATAGGGTCGTAGTGTGACTTGTAGAAAGTTCCAGAGACTCCAAAATTGAGCCAAAGGGTCACGAGAGGGGTCGTACGGGTTTATTACTGTTCACGACTCGTAACGTGGCTCATAGGGGACGTTTGATTGCTTTTTAGGAAGAGTTATTTTGGTCCTTTACCACCATTTCTAAGCCCTAGATTGACGTTTTTATACTCATTTAAGGTCCCAAACTTTTCAGTTCATCATTTTATTGCCAAAACCCTATCCAAAACCTCTCCAAGACTCTATCAAATCTTTCATTCAAATTAAGGATTTCAAGCCCAATTTTGGAACTCATGAATCCATCTCAAGCTTTAAGTCTCCTTCAAGTTCATTCCAAGAAATTCAAGGTTTGAAGAATGTGGGTCTTCATCCATAGGTCCTTTCATGCAAGGAGCTCAACCTTCTCTTTTCCTGAAAATTGCATGACTTCAAATTGTATCGCTTATGGGCATCTTTTATTATGAAATATGAACTTAAATTATGTTGGAGTTTCATCAAATATTGATTGAATATGCATGAAAGTCTACTTTAAACTTATGCCATGAGTTGATTTATGTCTACTGAGATTATGCATGATTTGAGCTTTGAAAACTATGATGAACTTTTGATATGGTTTCATGATACCCAAATTGGGGTTTTACTACAATATTGGTGGGTTGATTTTGAATTGATTTTACTCATCTTCTTATACTCTTGAGTTTCATGATTTTGATCAAGTATCATGAACCCACCATGTGTTCGATGAAATTCAGTGGTGTGATTTCTCAAGTCGTATACATGATTTACAAGTCTAGTAACTTCATGATGATTAAGGAATTTCAAGAATGTGTTTAATTCATGAAATGTATCCATGATTTTACAAGTAACAAGTTGTGCCCCATTTCAAGATTTTTACCTCTTGTGAGCCATTCATGTTAAAGTAAGGGTTCATGTATGATTATAATCTACTCTCATGTTCAAGTAAGGGTCACTAGTAGAGGCCAAGCATGCTTATGAGCTACTCAAGTCATGTTATCATGTCTCTTACAAATTATTAAAGTTATGATTATTGCAAGTATCCCATGGGATTTAACTTAGCACCGATTGAGGCTTAAGATGGGGGCTCGACTCAAGGGATCCTTATATAAAGTCTTTAGTATCTAACTATGGTCCACCATAGGATTAAATATTTACCCTTGATATACTAATGGGTCCATCTAGTGCTTATTATCATGGTTTATCATGTTTGGTTTGCCTCGGTAAGTAGACCACACTTCACCGAGGGGTGTCATACCCGACTACTAACTGGGGGGTGTCATGCCCAGTCACTTGTACCAAAGGCGTGTCATGCCTTGGATTCAAAGTTTTAGCTACTTGGTCTATGTCGGTTGAGGTCTCTTCCTATATATTTATTATATATTATGCAAGTTAAATGTTTTACATGCATGGGTTATTACAAGTACTAATCATACATGTCATATTGATATTATATAACCATTAGTTATGATTATGCATTTTGAATATATTGGCTAATATCTTTGTTGCATTATACTCTGCATACTTAGTACATTTAAACGTACTAACATATACTTTATGCCTACAGGATATCACCTTGTAGGAATCGGAGCTCCTTTTGGTCATCCTTTTCCACGTGGCTAGTTCGGTTCTCCCAGAAAGCTTTTGGTGAGTCCTCAGCTCCGAGAACAGTATCTATTTATTTCATGTAATGTTGAGACTTATTCCTTTTTTTGAATATTTGTTACTATGAGCGTGAGCCCGGGGAGTGTCTTGGCCCCCGCCCTATTATTAAGTAGAGGTGTTGTTGGATACTAAGTTTGTATATGCTTTTGAGTATAACTCTTCGTGTGCTTCTGTGTTTATAATAAAAGAAAACCACTTCTTACATCACGACCCAAGCCTAGGGACTTTATGTGACATGGCGCATAAGGAACTCGAAGGAACCCAATGCAAGCCTCTTAGCACATCATTACACATCCTTGGTTGTGAAAGCAATAAAATATCAATAAGAGATAGTAAATAGGGATAAACGGGGCTAAGAACAACTTTCATAACATAAACATCAAGAGTCAAGAGAGAGTCAAAGCAGATAGCATAATACATAACATGTCCAACAACATCTATAAAACACAGATAGTTAGCAGGGGCCAAGACAAGTAACCAGGTTCACCCCTATAGCCAATACATAGATAACAGAAGATAGTTCTAGTGCATAGCATGAGATCATAAACACTGTCCTCGAAATAAAGGACTCACCAACTAGCTTGAGAGACAATCGTACTAACCACGTGAGGGGAAGGATGATCAAGCGGGGCTCTGGTTCCTATATGCTAACATCATGTAGGAATAGAGTATGCATTAGTACATCTGAATGTACTAAGTATGTAGGATATAATGCAACAATAGATAGGTAGCATAGGCAAAATGTAATATCATAGGCAATGGATAGCGTAGTAACAGTATGGCATGAATAAATGATGCTTGAAGTAAGCCAAACTTTTATAGAACAAAATACACATGTAGCAAGTGACCATCAATATAGAATATCCAAGGCGTACCACCCCCTTGGAAAGGTGAATGAGGTACAAACTCCTCAATATATTTAACGAGTACAAACCCTTAAATATGGTTATACGAGCTTACTACCCTTCCTCCCAAGTACTAGGCACCAAGGTACAAACCCCTCGATATGGTTAATGCGGCACCAACCCCGCAATATGGTTATACGGGTCTACTCCCCCCCACCCACACCCCTCATACTAGGCAACCAAGGTACCAACCCCTCGATATGGTTACTTGGGCCTATAACCCCCCGAGCTAGGCTTGGTCAACTCATAACACTATGGAAGTTCATCATGAAATTAATATATATACAACATACTTTCATCATCATAAAGTCATATATCTCATATGCCAAGCTTTAGGCCTTCAACAACTCAATAATCATAATTCATACATTTTATCAAACACTTGGTGGGTATGCAATACTAGTGTAAACCATGCAACTAAAGAGTGAAATCATGCAAGAAGTCTTGAACTAAATCATCCAACCAATACTTGGTTAACACCATCATACAATATACATCAAAACCATTCATCAAATCTCAAGTTAGATCCAAGATTCATAGCTCAAAACATGCTAAGAAAATCACACTTTTACAAAACTCCAACATAGTTCATAGCCAAATTCATAATAATAGACCCATATGTAAAATCTACTTAAAAAGATGTAAATTAGATGAAATGGAAACTTAGGCACCATGGGTAAAAGGACCCAATGGTTGAAATCCACATCCTTTAACTTTGGAGAATAACTTGATGAAGATTAGAGATGGAGACTTGAACTTTGAGTGAAATCCTTAGATCCAGATGAGTTTTGGGACTTGAAATTTGGAATGAAGTATTAGTCTAAGTGTTTGGGCGAGTATTGAGGAATGCCTTGAATGATATGAAGTTGAAAAAATGACTAAATATAGGTGGTTTTATGCATAGCAAGGCTTAGGCCCAAAATCCCAAGGCCTTAGGCCGCATTTGAAATACACTGGTCTGCGATGGGTCCGCATTGCGGAACCATCGCGCACCCTCACTATTTTGCGCAAACTTGGAAAAATCAAAAATTTCTACCGTTGCTCTAAAATCGGGGTCATACCCATTTTCCACTCAATTTCACCCCCGATCAAGAATATGAAGTCGAATTTTGAGATATATGGAAATTATGATTCCGAGCACTTCTGAGGCACATTTTTGAGTACTTTTTTGGGGTCATCTCAATGTCTCCCCCTTGGAAACATTCATCCCCAAATGTCAAAGAAGCATATATGAGAAGAGTAATCATGAAGGGGTCAGCCCAACAAGAATGCAATAGTACACTTAAAACACCATTTTTTTTTCAAAATCTCAACGTAATTGTACAATCACCATGAACTTTGTCAATATAAACATGAATGCATGCAAATGACTTAGAAGCTGGAACATGAGATATGAAATAACATAGAAGAATTAGAATTAGTACCTTCGTCTTAAGTAGGATGGAAGAGATAAGAATATCGGTTTTGGATGTACGCTTCAGCCTCCCATGTAGCACTTTCGATTTGTTGATTCCTCCAAAGGACCATAACGGAAGTAATATCCTTGTTCCTCAAACTCTTCACTTGTCTATCCAATAACTCCACTGGAACCTCTTCTTATATCAAGTTGTCTTCAACTATCCCCACAACATCAAGAGGTACAATAGCATTAGGGTCACACACACCCTTCGTAAACATAGGCACATGGAAGACAAGATGAACCAATTCCATTTCACCAGGAAATTCCAGCTCATAGGACACCTTACCAATCCTCCTCATCACGCTATAAGGACCCACACATATAGGACCCACACATATAGGGCTTAACTTACCCTTCTTACTGAAATGAACCACATCCTACATGGGTGAAACCTTCAAATAAACCCAATCACCAACTTTGAATTCAAGGTCCCTTCTCCTCACATCGCATAGGAGTTTTGGAGACTTTGGGCCATCTTCAACCTTTTTCTAATCATCCTAACCTTCTAAAGAGCCTCCATAACCAGATATTGTCCCAACAAATCCACCTCTCCAACCTCAAACCACCCAAACGGTGACCTACAACATCTACCATAGAAAGCCTCAAAAGGGGCCATTCTAATGCTAGAATGATAGCTATTATTATAGGCAAATTTAATCAATGAAAGGTGATCATACCAACTACCCTTAAGCTCCTATAAACAATCCCTAAGCATATCCTCAAGTGGTTAGATAGTTATTTCGGCTTGGCCATTTGTTTGAGGGTGAAAAACCTCACTAAGTTTAACTCTTGTACCAAGAACACTTTGAAAGGACCTCAAAAGTGTGATGTAAATTTAGTTTCACGATCCAATATGATGGACAAAGGTACCCCATGCAACCTCACCAATTCATAAATGTACAGCCTAGCATAATCTGCAGCCCAATATGTGGTCTTAACCGGTAGAAAGTAAGCCAATTTCGTCATCCTATCAACCACAATCTAAATGGAATCAAAACCCTTTCTAGTATTGGGCAACTCAACTACAAAATTCATATTAATATTTTCCCACTTCCAAATAGGAATATCTATTTCTTGGGCTAGGCCACTCGACCTTTGATGCTTGGCTTTGACTTGTTTGCAACTATGACAACTAGATACAAATTTGGCAATGTCTCTTTTCATTCCTCCCCACCAATACACCTCCCTCAAATCTTTATACATCTTAGTAGAACTGGGTTGAATAGAGTAAGAAGAACCATGAGCCTCATCAAGAATCTTTTCTCTCAAGCCATCAACACAAGGCACACATAACCTACCTTGGTATCTAAAAAGACCATCTCCCCCTTGTGAGAAAACCTTCACTTTACCATCTTTTACGAATGCATTCAATTCCAACAAAGTGAGGTCAAGATCTTTCTTAACTTTCACCTTTTCCACCAATGAAGATTTAGAAGCATCAACAACAATACCCCCATTATCAACCTCTTCCAACCTAACCCCCAATCTAGCCAACCGGTGGACCTCCCTAGCCATCCCTTTGCTACCATCATCAACATGAGCTAGGCTACCCATCGACACCCTACTCAAAGCATCTGCCACAACATTAGCCTTACTGGTATGATAGTTCACACTCATGTCATAGTCCTTAAGAAGTTCTAACAACCTTCTGTGCCTTAAGTTGAGATTTTTTTGAGTGAAGAAATATTGAAGACTATTATGATCGGTGAACACATCAACATGCACCCCAAATAAATAATGACTCCATATCTTTAATGCAAATACCACGGTGACTAGTTCAAGATCATGGGTAGGATAGTTCTTTTCATGGACTTTGAGTTGTGTAGAAGCATATGCTATCACCTTACAATTTTGCATCAACACACATCCCAAAGTAACTATAGAAGCATCACAATACATAACAAATCCTTGTTGCCCTTCCGATAGTGACAATATATGAGTGGACACAAGCTTATCTTTCACTGTTTGGAAACTCTTTTCATACTCATTGGCCCACATAAATTTGGCTTTCTTTTGAGTCAACTTTATCATAGGAGAAGCAATAGAAGAGAACCCATTCACAAACCTCTGATAGTGACCTGCTAAGCCCAAGAAGCTCCTAATATCTGACGGGGTCAATGGTCTAGGCTAATTTCTAATCACATCCGTGTTTTTAGGATCCACCTTAATACCATCCCTGACACCACATGACCTAGGAAGGGAACCTCTTTCAACTAAAATTCGCACTTCTCATACTTGGCATATAACTTCTCCTCCCTCAATCTTTGTAGAATGACCTTCAAATGACCCATATGCTCCTCCTCACTATGTGAATAGATCAAAATATCATCAATGAAGACCACAACACATGAATCAAGGTAGGGTTTGAATACCCTATTCATAAGATCCATAAAGATAGCTAGTACATTGGTCAACCCAAAGGACATCACAACAGACCTAAAATGCCAATTCCTAGTCTGGAAGGTCGTCTTGGGAATATCACCCTCCCTCACCTTCACTTGATGATACTCGGAACGAAGATCAATCTTAGAGAAGTGGATATCCCTTTGCAATTGGTCAAACAAATCATCAATTCTTAGAAGAGGATACCTATTTTTGATAGAGAACCTATTAAGTTGTTGGTAGTCAATACATATTCTAAGAGACGCTTCCTTCTTCTTCACAAACAACACCGGTGCACCCCAAGGTGATTGGCTAGGCCTAATAAAACCCTTCTACAACAAGTCCCTCAATTGCTCCTTCAAGTCCTTTAACTCTGCCAGGGCCATACGGTAAGGGGAAATAGAAATGGATTGAGTATCGGGGAGGAGGTATATACCAAAATCTATTTTCCTTTTGGGAGGATCACCGAAAAGGTCTTTAAGAAAGACATCTAGAAACTCATTTAAAACCAGAACCAACTCTATAGGAATGACCTTGGACTCCACACCCCTTACCCTCACAAGATGATAAAGACACCTCTTAGAGATCAACTTACGGGCTTTAACGCAAGAGATGAATCCACCTTTGACAACCATATCATGACTCTCCCACTCAAGAATGGGTTCATTTGGGAATTGGAATTTAACCCTACGAGTTTTGAAATAAATAGAGACATAGCATGCATGCAATCACTCTATCCCAAGAATGACATCAAAATCAACCATATTTAACTCAACAAGATCACAAGGCAAATTCTTATGAAAAATGCAAATGGGACAGTTTCTATACACCTTTCTTGCAACAATAGATACTCTAATAGGAGTAGACACCTCATAAGACTCACACAACAAGTATTGTTCAACATTAAACATTTTTGCAACAAAGGGGGTAACAAAAGAAAGAGTGGCACCCGGATCAATCAATACATACACATCAAAATCAAAGACTTCTAATATGCTAGTGATGACATCGAGCACCTCATCAACCCCTTGCCTCCCACACAAAGAATAAAATCAATTTTGCCTTGGGGCACTACCTTGTTGACCACCTCTCCTCAAACCCCGGCCTTGAGGAAGAAAATCCTTACCCTTGTTCCAATTTCAAGGGTAGTATATTGCCTTATGCCCATCTCCTAAAAACCATAACAAGCATCGGTATTCCTAAAGCATGGGCCACTATGGCCCTTACCACACTTTAGATACATATAAATAGGACCCACACCACCATCACCTTGGGCCCTTGGGATGTCATTGGAAAACCTCCTATAGGGGGCATGAGAAGATCCTTAGCCTTGATGAGACCGTCCACCCTTGCGACTTTGGAACTTTCATTCAAAATGAGGCCTTTTGACCTCATTATTCCTCCTCTTCCTTAATGTTTCCTCCACTATTTGTTCGGCATAGGTCATCTAACAAGATAAATCCATGTCATTAATCAACATAGCGGATTGGCACCCGTCACTCACCAAGTCGGATACCCCTATCACAAATTTATTCATTCTAGACCTTGAGTTGCATACCAAGTGTGGAGCATATTTTGAAAGTTGGTTGAACTTGAGAGAATACTCTCTCACACCCATAAGTCCTTGTTTCAGGTTCATAAACTCCACTAATTTAGCTTCCCTAAGCTCAAGAGGCAAGAACCGATTAAAAAAGCCACCTTAAACTCCTCCCGAAGAACCACATTATTGATTCCCTTCTCTTCCTTCCATTGATTGTATCGTATTTGTTCTACCTCCTTGAGTTGGTAAGGTGCCAACTCTGCCATCTCTTCTGATCTAACACCCATAATAGCCAAAACCTTGTAGACCTCATAAATGGACTCTTGAGGGTCCTTATCCACCTTTGAACCATAGAATATCGGGCGATTCATCCTAATAAAGACTCTCACCTGAGATGCCGGAGTAGGAGCATGAGGGCCTTGGGCCCCTTGATTGGCTTGATTAGCCACAACTTGTGCAAGCAAAGTGAGAGCATCCCGGATCTCACCATGAGCCGTTTTGTTCCATGGGTGTGCAAGCACTTCTTCGTGTTAGGCATAGCCTAGCATATCAAAGAACAATTGTTAGTGGGGAAAACTTAATTTAACTTCTATAGCATGACATAGAGTAAGAAGAAGGGAAACATTTCCTAAAATGTCTTATAGCCTCTTACTCAAAGTTGTGGTGCACAAGACAATTATGAATAAGATTCTAATCGATGCTATATGTTGGATGCCGAGGACAATTGACAATCTTAATGCTCTGATACCAAGTTTGTCACGACCCAAGCCTAGGTTCTAAATAAGACATGGTTCATGGGGAACCCGAAAGTACCCTAAGCAAGCCTCATAGGACATCATTACACATCCTTGGTCACAGAAGCAATAAAATGTCAACAACAGATAGTAGATACGGATAAACGAGGCAAAGAGACAACTTTAATAACATAAACATCAAGTTTCAAGAGAGAGTCAAAGCTCATAACATAATACATAACATGTCCAACACCACCTCTAAAACTTAGATACTTAGCTGGGGCCAAGACAAGCAACCGGACTCACCTTCATAGTCAATGCATACATAAGAGAAGTTAGTTTTAGTACATAGCATGAGATCATAAAAATTATCCCGGGAATGGGGGATCCACCAACTAGCTTGAGAGACAATCATACTAGCCACGTGGAGGGGAAGGATGATCAAGCGGGGCTCCTTTCCTACATGGTAATATCATATAGGCATAGAGTATGCATTAGTACATTTGAATATACTAAGTATGTAAGATGCAATGCAACAATAGATAGGCAACATAGTTTAATGTAATATCACAGGTAATGGATAACATATTAACAATATGACATGAATGAATGATGCTTGAATTAAGCCATGCTTATATGGAACAAAATATATGTGTAGCGTAAGACCATCAATATAGAATATCCAAGGCCCACCACTTCCTTAGAGAGGTGAATGAGGTACAAACCCCTCAATATGATTAATGAGGTACAAACCCCTCTATATAGTTATACGGGCCTACTACTTCCGTATAAGGAAACCAAGGTACAAACCCCTCGATATGGTTAATGAGGTATCAACTCCTCAATATATGATTATACGAGCCTACAACCCCCTCGTACTAGGCAACCGAGGTACCAACCCCTCGATATGTTTACTCGGGCCTACAACCCCCCGAGCTAGGCTTGGTCAACTTATAACACTATGGAAGTTCATCAGGAAAATAACATATATAAAACATACTTTCAGCATCATGATGTCTTATATCTAATATGCCAAGCATTACGCCTACAACAACTCAAGAATCATAATCTGGACATTTAATCACATGGTAGGTGTGCAATACTAGTGTGAAACTACGCAATTAAAGAGTAAAATCATGGAAGAAATATTAAAGTAAATCATCCCACAAATACTTGGTAACACTATAATACAATATATATCAAAATCCTTCATCAAATCGCAAGTTAGATCCATGATTCATAGCTCAAAACATGCTAAAGCAGTCACACTTTTACAAAATCCCAACATAGTTCATAGTCAAATTCATAATAATAGACCTATATATAAAATGAATTTAAAAGTATGTAAATTAGATGAAATAGAAGCTTGGGCACAAAGGGTAAAACAATCCAATGGTTGAAACTTACATATCTTGACTTTGGAGAATAACTTGATGAAGATTGGAGATGCAGACTTGAAGCTTGAGTGAAATCCTTAGATCTAGATGAGTTTTAGGTCTTGAAATTGGGAGCGAAATATTAGTCTAAGTGTTTCAATGAATATTGTGAAATGTCTTGAATGATATGGGGTTGAATAAAATGACTAAGTGTAGGTGTTTTTATGTATAGGAAGGCATAGGCCCAAGAACTCAAGTCCTTAGGCCGCAATTGGAAAAATTGCCAGCCAAAATACAGTGGTCCGTGATAGGTTTGCGTTGCGGAATCATTGTCACCCTCATTGATATGTGCAAACTTGAAAAAATAAATTTTGCTAAGGTTGCTCTAAAATCAGGGTTATACCCGTTTCCCACTCAATTGTTTCCCTCGATCAAGAATACGAGGTCGGATTTTGAGATATATGAAAATTATGATTCTGGACACTTTCAAGACATATTTTTGAGCCCTTTTTGGGGTCGTCTCACCTTAGTCCCTCTTCCCTTTTTATACTTGACTCATGCTTATGTTTATTTGTACTTTTGAAACCAAGGATGTGTGCAAGATATGCTAAGAGGCTTGTTTAGGTTGTCTTCAGACTTCCTATTCGCCGTGTCACATCTAGGCCCTAGACTTGGGTTGTGACATCTAAGTACCATAATATATCATAATTATTTTATTTATCATGTAATATGATTTAAATAATCCCTCCATTCCTTTTTATATGTTGTCCTTACTGTAAATGTATAGCCCTTAATAAATATTATTTCACAATACCATTGCATAAATTATACTCTTCTTCCAATTTTGCCCTTGATAATTAAAGACTTTGAAGATATATATACTCTTTGACCAACTAAAATAACAAAAAAGACAATGACTATTAAATATGGGAAAATGGTAAACTCACCTTTTTTCTTAATGCAAGTGTCATCCCAAAAGGTGACATGTAAAAGGGACTGGTAGGAGTAATAATTAACATTCAAGTTACTCAATTAATGTTGATTACACATCTAGTTAATTGATTATTGCCTATTGTGTACAAATTACTACGTAATTGTACAAAATAGCCACTAAAATCAACTCTAAGTACTATAATACATCAAAATTACTTTATTTATCATTTGATATGATATAGATAATAATTAACAATAAAATTACTCAATTAATGTTGATTACATGTTTAGTAAATCGAAAATTATCTATTGTGAACTTATTACTACGTAATTGTACAAATTGCAATAAAAATCAACTCTAAGTACCATAATTCATAAAAATTATTTTATTTATCAATTAATATGTTTAAGAAAATAATTAACAATCAAATTACTCAATTAATATTGATTATAAGTTTAGTTAATTGATTTATTGTCTGTTGTGAATAAATTACTGCGTAATTATATAAAATCACAACCAAAATCAACTCTAAGTACCATAATACACTAACATTACTTTATTTATCATTTAGTATGGTTTAGATAATAATTAACAATCAAATTACTCAATAATTTGCTAAAACATTTCTCAATAACTTCAATAATTGCTAAATTAGACAACTCGCTGAGAATTTTTTCAGTAACTATAACAATTACTAAACCAAACATCCTGCTTGCTAAAATATTTTTAAGCAAATGCAACAATTGTTATTGAAGACTATCCACTTGCTAAAATTAATTTCAGAAACTACAACAATTGTTAATGTCACGACCCAAAATAGGGCCTAGACATGACACGACGACCGAAGCATCCCCAAATAAGCCTCTTAGCTTATCATTACACATCATTGGTCACAGAAGCATTTAAATGACATAAAAGAGTAGAAATAAGGGCAATGATTCTAATGGGAAAAGCTTGCACAACATCGTAATCAAGGGACAAGAGTCAAGGCTCATATCATAGATACATAGCATGTCCAACAACACCTCTACTATATATATAAGAGTGGAGGCCAAGATAAAGCAGCCGGGCTCACCCTCATAGGTTGAATAGAAAGTAAATAAGAGTGTTCAATACATAATAAGAGAAGCATTTACTAAGGTCCTTGAAGTGGAGGACTCACCAACTAGCTTGAATAGCACCGAACTAGCCACATGAAGGAGAAGGATGATCAACTTGGGCTTTTATCCCTACATAGTGATATCATTTAGGAAAGAGTATGCGTTAGTATGTTTGAATGTAGTAAGTATATAGGATGCAATGCAACAATAGATAGGCATCATAATCAAAATGCATAACAATAGGCAATAGGCATAACATAGTAATATGACATGTACGATTAATGCTAGAGTAAAACATGCTTAATTAACTCATACTCATATAGGATATCATATGTATAGAAGAGACCAAGCTAGCTATTCAAGGTATAAACTGTCATTCCTTGAGTTCCATTAGGGCAGACCGACACCCGTTGTCAATAAGGCTCGAGAGAACCAACCTATATCTATGCACTTTCTAGAGATCTTATAAAGGATTTCTATCTTCATTGTGCCTTTAAGAAAGTAAATGGTAATAACAAGCCAAAAGAAAATGCATATAGCTAGGCCATCGGGGCCACGGTGTCTAAGGTATGAGACATGACCATACTTTAAATTTACATAGTCTACAAGGCCTCTAAATAAGAGAAAGTATCTGACAAGGGTCGGGACAGGCCCCGCCTCGACTAACTATACAATACAAACATATAAGCTCTAGACACACATAATGCTCCGAAACAAACTGGAGCTTGTAGTAGCAGATGGATGTCCTGTACTCTACTGGGGATATCTACTAGCACCTACCTGCGACATGAAATATAGGTCCCCCATAAGGGACGTCAGTACGAGATAATGTACTGAATATGTAACGACAAAAATACTGTATATGAAGTAACAACTCAAATAAAACTATGCACTGGTATAGGATAAAGACCACCTTTGGTAATACTTTGGAATCATGTACTTTATGTTCTTTATATTACTTTACTTTTATTATATAATCTGTGCATAGTTGTAATACAAATGACCAACTGATCAGTGGTAAAACTGTATCGGGATCGTCCTTGGCCAGGTTCTTCCTTAACCCCTTGGGCTACCACCCGTGATAGGATTGTCCCTGGCTAGGTGATCCTTCCACCCCTCGGGCTAACACCCATTAATAAACATTACACTTTATCTTTCAATTACCTTTGAGCTTATTCTTTTGGTGGTTATAATATTAAAGTTATAGGACTGTAGATGTACCATCTGACATGTAAATAATCATACAAGATAATATGAAAATGAAAAGAGGATGTTACATAAACAATGAGATGCGTATGAAATGAAACAACTCGTGAACTTTATTTAGCAACAAGAATCTATGTAACTTGGTATCCACATGTATATGTAGATTTAGAGGTGATTATGTATGGAAGCATGTGAACATATGAATGAGTAGAGACACGATTAATAGTGGTGTCGGAGTTGGTAATGTCTTTATGTACCAAGGAGGGATCTATGTTTCATGCCAAACGATACGAAATCAAGTAGCCTTACATACCTCGTTGTATGACCTCTTTACTTCCTTGGAGTGGCTGCTTTTCCCTCAAATATTTACCTACAGTATATTAGGCAGTAAGACTAGTATTAGCTGTGACGAAACACTTCTTAGCAGCCCAATACCATAAAAACTAATATTCGGGCAGCAAACGTTTAGTTAGCGACGCGAAGACATTTCTTCACCCTTTTCACTTATAGTCATATTTGCTAACAACCATTCTTATGTACATGTCATGTACATCTTGTTTCAGACCTTTAAAAGTCTTACAATAGCCCATAAGACACAACACATAATAATTCTTCACAACATACAAACAAGTGGCACAACGTAACATCCTTTCTCCACACTTCGACATCAACAATCCCGAACCTGTTTTAACTTTACCTAAATTGTTTCCAATATTTTTATCACATAAACCAAATTCTTAAAATAGTACACAAATAGTCCCAAAACAGGGGATGGTCATGGAACAACATATTAAAGCTATCAACTCACAAATTTCTTCTAAGAGTATAATTATGACGTCGTACAACAATTCATCTTTGCAGGCTGTAAAAGTAGTGCAGTAGCTTAATTACATGACTAATAAACTATCCCTTCTTAACAACTTAAGTCTTACTTCATAATTTAGCCAAGCAGAACGAGAAAATCCTCTTGAACAACATGAAAAATTCACAACAATCCTTAGGACACAAGCTGTCGAGAATTTCCCGCACAACACACTAGCATATACTTCTTATTTTTCATGAAGAAATCATACTAAATATACAACTATGATTACTTACCTTTTCATTCAAGATTATGGTTTCCTATAATAACCTTGTAAGGTTGCAATATCTGCTTGGTAAAGTGAAATAAAGAGAAGATATGAGTCTCTTAAAAAACAGAAAACTTGTTTGAAAAACTGAAAACTTGTTTCAATTGGAAATGACTAGAGGGCTGCTTTTGAGCCGTTTTCAAAGACTTCTTTGAACAACTTTCTCTTGAAATTTTTCCCACACATGAACACCTTTCAATACACTTGTTATGCAGTAGCTTGTCCCTCATAATTGGGCCTAAATGGGTCTCAAATTT
>JAOTQR010129377.1:0-20984 GCA_025774065.1 Solanum ossicruentum | reverse complement strand
TGAATCGTTCTTTATCAACCCATTATAATAATATAATCATCTTCCAAAATATAGACATGGGAACATGAAACTTATCTTATCAAGTAAAACCTTGTTAAGACTTCCTTAATACTCATATATAAAATCTACATGATATTTTACTTCATGATAATGCACAAAAATAATCCATCATAGAATGCATAGTAGTAACATCATATGCAAGAGTTCATAAAATACTCATAAAGATTCATAAACTTCATGTAGTTGGAGAACAAAAATGGTTGGACTTCTGGGAGGGAAGGTTCCTACAATCAAACCTACATACTTTGTCAATTTAATGAAGGGAAAATCTGATTTGGAGGTAAAGAAACCAAAACCCTAGCTTGCACTCTCCTTTAAAGACCATGAAGAACTTGGGAGGAGTGTTTTTTGAATGAGGAGGCATGAGGTGGATTAGGGTTGAAAAGGGATAATATGGGGCGTATTAGAGGCAAAACGACGTAGTATAGGGCTTAGGGTGTGAGGAAAGGGCTAAAATATCCTTTTTAAAACTGGATGGACAAATTCCATGAAAGCTAGTCTACGGACCGTTAGTCATTCCACGGCCTATAGAGTGGGTCGTAAAAACTGGAAGTCTGATAGTGCTTCACTAAAATGGGCATAATATTTTTGTCGGACTTCTAAATGAGGTGAAACTAGTTGCTTTGGAAAGATAATTTAAAAAGCTTTCAGTAGATTGGTCGTACAAAATCTAATTCAATGTTCTAAGAGATATGATGATTTGAAGTTGACATATATATGGACTTATGCTAGAACTTAGGTGATTGGAATCATTTGTACTTGACTTGATGAGAGAGGGGCTTCGAATTGCAATAGGGATCATGGAGGGGATAGATGAGGTTGTTAAGGGAATAGAAAATGTAGGAACTTTCCATATAAAAATCATCGGAAAGGACCTCGAGACCCATTTACGGGTCGTAGACTATTCAACGGGTCGTAAATGGGAGTTTTGTCGGATAGACTTTCAGAGAACCCCTTCTCTGATTCTCATTCTACGAGATGCTCTATATCTCCTAAAATATTTTATGGGTCATCTGAGGGGTTGTAGATAAAGTCCCTAAAAGTTCCCAATTTCATCAACTCTGCCTCAGGTTCCACGAAACCTACAAACAGGACATATTCCCTTTTACTACTCATAAGACCTCTCGTAAAACTGACAATCAAAATTTTTCAAAGCTTATTTTCTTACATTTTCCATACTCTTCATGGATGGGGTCTTACAATATCTCCCTCTTGAGAACATTCATCCCCGAATGCGCTAGGGCAAGCTCTAAGGAACAGATTCATGCACCATATGCAAAAATGCAACACATGCATCATTTAAAATCTTTAAACCATGTTTCAAATAGCATTTAAAATGCAACATCAAAATCACATGACCATAAATAAATAACATGAGAATGACATGCAAGGAGAAGAGGTTCTAAAATAGGAAGGATCATAGTATCCCAAGCTTTATTAGAGTGGAAGAGATAGAGGTATCGCTTTTTCATGTACGCTTCAACTTCCCTAGTAACGTTATTGACCTATTGCTTCCTCCAAAGGACTTTGCTAGATGTTACACCTCTATTTCTCAGCCTCTTTACTTGTTAATTAAATATTTTCATGAAACTTCTTTATATGTCAAATTTCCCTCCGCAACACTTACAACATCCAGAGGCATAATGGCATTTGGGTCACCTATGCACTTCCTCAACACAGACATATGGAATACAGGGTTAACCAACTCCTTCTCGTTAGGCAAATTTAAGTTCACAAGCTACCTTAACAACCCCTTTAACATTTAGCAAGGACCCACAACCCTTGGGCTTAATTTATCCTTCTTGCCAAGATGAATAACACCCTTCATAGGAGAGACTTTCGATTACACCGAACAAATATACCTCCTTCAAATCTCTATAAATCCCTCTGTTTTTAATCAAGGTGGAAATAATAGGATGTGTTATGTGCCTCTTTCAAAATCAAATCCTTCAAGCCATCAACATTTCTTACACCCAACCTACTCTAGGTGCCTAAGGACACCATCTCCCCCTTAGGAAAAACCCTTTATCTTGCCATCCTTTACCAATACTTTCAACTCTAACAAAGTGGGTCAATTCCAACTTAGATTTGACCTCTTCAAACAAAGAAGGGTTGGAACAATCTAGGACCACCATTCCTCCATCTTTCGGACTCATCTAACCTAACTCCTAACTTAGCCAAACAATGAACCTCCTTTTTCTTGGGATTCACTTTGACTCCCTCACCTTATGCCACATGCCCAATGAATGCAACTTCTTTTAATCATAACCCATATTTATCAAACTTAGCAAACAACTTTTCTTCCTTAAAGGTTTGCAACACAACCCTCAAAAGCCTAACGTGCTTCGCTTCACTTTATTAATAAATCAAAATATCATCCATGAACACCACCACAAACATGCCATGGTAGGGTTTAAAGACCCTATTCATGAGACCCAAAAATATCACTGGTGCATCAGTTAAGCCAAATGAAATCATGATATCTAGTCTAATAGGTGTCCTTCTTACTTACAAACAACATTGATGCACCTCTTGGTGACTTGCTAGGCCTTATAAAACCCTTTTTCCAATAAATCCTTCAATTGATCCTTCAACTCCTATAATCCCACTGGGGCCGTACGGTAATGGGGAAAGGAAATGGGTTGTATATCGGGGAGGGGATCTATATCAAAATATATCTTCCTTCTGCGAGGGACACCGGGAAGTTCATCGGGGAGGATATCAAGAAATTGGTTGACCATCAAAACCGACTTAATAGGAGGGACTTTAGACTTGACATCCCTAACCCTTACAAGATGGTAGTGCAACCCTTAGAAATCAATTTTCGGACCTAAGACAAGAGATGAACCTACCCTTCACCACTATATTATGACCTTCCAACCTAAGGATGGGCTCATTAGAAATTTGGAACATAGCCTTGCAAGTTCTACAATCAATAGAAGCATGATATATATGTAACCAATTCGTCTGAAGAATGATATCAAAATCTACCAGGTTAAGCTCAACAAAATCACAAGGCAAGATTCTATGTAACATAGACACTGGACAACCCTCTATAGACTCTTCTAGTGATAATATGATTCAAAAGGTTCATAGAATAATTTGGGACACAGATGAAGCTTACTAAAAACAATTAGCATAATGAAAGAGAAAATGGCATCTGAATCCAAATAAACATAGACATCGTAATCATAAAAACCTTTAACGTACCGGGTAAAGCACCATACTAAGTCCAAGGACCCTTAGAGGGGTATGGTTGAGATCGTCAACGATCATCCTTAAAATTCTTAGTGACCCATGGACAACGTCTCAACTTATGATCCTTCGTGCCATATCCAAAACATGCACTCAAATCGGACAAACAGTCTCCCCAATGTTACCTTCCACACTTGTGGCACGGTGGAGATGCTTGAATACCAACACTCTCACCTTGATTCTTGGGAATAGTAGCACCACCATCCTTGGCACCACCTTGTGCCTTGTGAGTTTCGTGAGCACCATACCATAGAGGACGATCACCTTTACCTTTCCTTTAAGCATATGGACTATCAGCAATCTTCTGGCCCATCTAGCTGCACCAAAAGCATGCACCCGTGTTTCTCAAATATGTGCCAGCATGATTCTTCCGTATTTTGGGCACAGAGGAGGATTTGGTGCATTAATACCATTGAGCTTAGCACATGGGAGTCTACCTTCAAATCAAGCCTTTATCTCCCTTTCTCAGAGGTCATCTCTCACCTTATGTCCAATACCATCATATGTGAAACAACCCTCATTGTTGGCCAAACGCTTTTCTTGATGCTTCTTATCACACCCTTGATAAATGGCAAAAGGGAGCCTTTCCTTTTTATGCTTGGGCACCGGTAAACTAGTAGAAGATGAGCCACCATCAATTTGGGCCCTCTTATTCTTCCTTTCCCTTCTTTTACCATTTGCAATTCTGTGGGTACCTGCTTGTTGGTTTAGTTGAGTCATTATAACTTTGGCCAGTAGCCATGGAGCATTACAGATCTCCACATTTGATATGTCATTATAGGGAAGTTGATCCTACAGCAAGGGATGGTTACCATCTCATCCACCATTCTGAATAGCTGGAGACATATTCTGAAATGTAACATATAGGAATTAGAAATAAACCTAAGATGATTTAGCTCTGTCACATGACATGGATCATGAAGAAGTGATTTATTTCCTAAAATGTCTCATAGCCTCCTATTCATAGTTGTGGAGCGCTTCATAACCATGATAGAAATCTATTTGACGTGGTGGATTAGATTTTTCGAGGACTATATACAAATCTAGTGCTCTGATACCAAGCTTGTCATGACCCAAGCCTAGGGCCTAGACGTGACATGGCGAATGGGAACCCGAAGGGATCCCAAATTAGCCTCTTAAGCATGCATGCACATCCTTGGTATCGTGGAAACATAGAGGACTAGTAAACATGTAGTACATAATTTCTATGAAACCCAGGGCTTTGAGCTCACCCAGTGGGCATGTTGTGGGGAAGAGAATAACTGTGAATCACACAGCAAATAAGTCTAAAGGGCAAGTAAATATGACTCACGTTATGGGGAATTTAAAGACTTGGTACTTCTATCTTGTCAACACAACAAATATTCACCACAAAGAGGGGATAAGGTACTAAGGGAAAACTCCAACAATACATAGACATAATAATATTCGAGCTCGTAACATACAACCTGTGCATCCAACAACACTTCTAAGTATGAATGGAACAGGGGCCAAGACATCTCCCAGGCTCACCCTAAAGGATAGTATCCAAAAATAAAGTAGTCCAAATAAAAACTTGAAAGTAAATAGATGTTGTCCCCGAATGTGGAGGACTTACCAATATCAAGCCTTCAACAAACCATTAACCACATGGGGGAGGAAGATGGAAAAAGCTCTGATTCCTACATGGTTAGATCATGCAGCCAAAAAGTATGCATTAGTACATAGATGTACTAATTATGCTAGGTGCAATGCAATAAGGAACATAAGCTATAATAATTAAGATGCATAATCATAACCAATTGACATAAGCTCAATATGACATGTATAATCAATGTTTAAGTTAAAACATGCATGAAGATAGTCAAACTTTCATATTATATGTGGAAGGAGACCCTAGCCGATATATAAGACCAAGCGAGCTACTACTTGGAATTCTGATGTTCACTCCACACTAAATGAAGGTGTGGTCTACTTGAAAAGGTAAACCAAGCTTGACCCCACAAAGTGGAGAACTTATCCTAGTTGGATCCACTAGTAAAGCCCCTTTAGGGAAATACTATAAACCCATTGTAGCACATAGTTAAGAGACCAAGACTTTATATAAGGACCCCTTGGGTCAATCCCCCACCTTATGCCTCTTTCAGTACTAAGTCTAGTTCCATAGAATACTTGTAATAATCATAACTTTAATGGTAACATGCATAACTTGTAAAAATATGATACCATGCCATGAGTAGCTCATTCAAATACTTGACCCATACACGTGGGCATATACCTTATACTAGAGGGTAAAAACATGGCGTAAACTTGACCCCTTCTAGTACGCATTGCATTGCACATGAGGTTGGAGATTTGTAATATGCTTGACCCCTTCTAGTGAGTTTTAGTTTGTACATGAGGGTAAAATAGTTATCATGATTGTACCCTTCATGTAGACATATACTCACAAGAGGGTAGAACAATATAAGGGCTCAAATTTTACTTACAAATCATAGGAACTTTTCATGAGATAATACATGCTTGAGAGCTCATAATTTATCATAACATGCTTGTCTTGTAATTCATGCAATAATCTTTCATCAACATAAAAATCCTTTCCAAGTAAATTTTGTCAAACATGGTGGGTATATGTACATGTGCTTGAAATCATGCATTTCAAGAGTATAAGGTAATAGAGGAGTAAAATCAATTCATTTTAAAGTTATTCAAATCAACCCACCACCATTTTAATAAAAGCCTCAATATCTAGAAATCTTACTTCAAAACACACAGTGAAAAATAGTTGGTTTGAATCATTCTTCATCAACTCTTTACAGTAATATAATCATCTTCCAAAATATGGACATGGGAACATGAAACTCATCTTATCAAGTAAACCTTGTAAGACTTCCTCAATACTCATGTAAATTCATAAATTTTACATGATATTTTACTTCATGATAATGCACAAAAATAACCCATCATAGAATGCATAGTAGTAACATCATATGCAACAGTCCATAAAATACTCATTAAGACTCGTAAAAGTCATGTAGTAGGAGAAGAAAAATGATTGGACTTGTGAGTGGGAAGGTTCCCACAATCAAACCCATATAACTAGTCAACTTAATGAAGGGGAAATATGATTTGGAGGTAAAGAAACCAAAAGCGTAGCATGTACTCACCTTGAAGACATTGAAGAACTTGGGAGGAGTTTGGGACTTAGAGTAATTCTGGAATGAGGTGGAATAGGGTTGAATAGGGCTGATATAAGGCGTATTAAAGGCAAAACGACGAGGTATTAGGCTTAGGGTGTGAGGAAAGTGCTAAATTACCCTTTCTAAAACTGGCTGAACAGTTTCCATGAAAGCCCATTTAGGGTTGTAAGTCATTCCACGGCCAGTAGAGTGGGTCGTAGAAACTGGCAGCCTGATAGTGTTTCACTGAAATGGGCATAAATATTTTGTTCAAACTCCAAATGAGATGAAACTAGGTGCGTTAGAAAGACAATTCCGAGAGAATTCATTTGGCAAATCGTATAGAATCTAATTGGATGTGTGCTAAGAGATGTGCTGATTTGATATTGACACATATACGAACTCATGCTTGAACTTAGGAGGTTGGAATTGTTTGGACTTGACTTGATGAGAGATGGGCTTGGAATTTTATGAGGAGTCATGGAGGGGCTAGATGAGGCTGTTAATAGAATAGAAAAGGTAGGAAATTCCCCTACAAAAATCACTAGATAGGACCACGATTTCTGTTTACAGATCTTAGATTATTCTACGGGTCATAGATGGGGGTTTCGTCTGATAGACTTTCAGAGACCCCCTTCTCTAATTCTCATTCTATGAGACAGTTTGCAGCTAGTAAAATATTTTATAGGTCATCTAAAGAGTCGTAGATCGAATCTCTAAAAGGTCTCAATTTCACCAAGTCTGCCTCAGGTTTCATGAAACTACATATGGGTCATTTCCCTTTTACAACTCGTAAGACCTCTCGTCAAACCGACAGTCAAAATTTTTCAAAGCTTATTTTTCTTGAATTTTCTATATTCCTCGTAGGTGGGGACTTACATGTTTATTGTGTAAGTAGCTTTGTCTGTCAAAATTATTCTGCCATTCGTTGATCCACATGTATTTACTTGATAAAATATTAAATTGTGCATTGATGATTGAAAAGTTTTTTTAGGTGTTTTGTGTTGATTGTGATATGATAGAGGTCATGCTATTTATGTAAGTGCGACTGTTGTTTATGCTTGTGTCAGATTGAGTCTGTCTCTTGAAAACAAGCAATGATATTAAGTTGAGTGCGTTGATGTGCCACCAAAATACAACACTTTTGATGCTTAAAACTTAAGATTTTTTATGTTCTCTAGCACATTTTGTTGGATTTGATGTGTGTATTTTCTATTTTGGAGGAACTTGGAATCCAACATGATTTTTGTTAAAGTTCAGAATTGTAAAGTAGTTTTGTGAATTTACGAGTCAAAGTATAAGTGGTAGCTAATTTGACTAGCCATAGATAGAGTCCGTACATTGAATCCAATGCATATGCAAAAAAATAAAAACTACAAGCCTATAGTATGAGTTTTGTATGTGATTATGGATCGTAGATCAAAGTCATAGATGGAACATCGAGTGCTACAATTTCCCAGTCAAAATCTACAAGCCTTAGACCATGACTCGCAGATTGTTTGACTATTAATAAAAATATATTCATAGACTAAATCTAATACATGCTGAAAGAAATCACGAGCAAAGACGGCGAGCCCGTAAACCAGTTTATTACCCATAAATGGGCTCATGGAAGTTACCGAATTCAATTTTCTTTTTCATTTCAAATTGATTTTTTATGTTTATATATAGGTTTTTAGGTTTTTTCTTTACATGTAATGACCTATTTTTCAGTTTAGATTCAGTTTAACATTGGGAAGCCTTAGCTTTTTTGATTGTTCATAACTTTTGGTGATTCTTGAGTTGGGATTTCGAGTGAATTTTTTAGATTTTTGTCTACTCTAATTGTAAGTTTATGATGATACTTATAAAGTCTATCATCGATCATCATTTTACGAACATGAATAGCTAAACGTACAACTAGGATTGTGGGAATCATGAAGAATTAACAAAGCAAAACCTAATAATTACTAATCCTTGGATAGTTTGCATACATATATTATTTATAGCTTTATTTTGATTACTTTTTAATGGAGGCCTACGTCAGAACTCATCTTATTCTAACTTGTCGGACCGAAGGCATAACAAATGGAAAAATGGATAAATAATAGAAATTTTCACATGATTACACTCATCTAATCAGCCTGAACAGACTAAGGGATAGCTAATTCTGGGACCATGGTAAGGGTTATTCATGCATACACCCGTAGACGGATCAAGTTGGATGGTAAAATTTATCTATTGTCGAACCAAGGACTTAGGTGAACATAACTTACTATTTCTACATGTCACACACTAGAAAGAGTTGCTATTATAAGATTATATTACATTATAAATTCATAGAAAACACAGAACCCTAGTTGTGTACTTTCATTTATTCTGAAACGACCCCAAAAAGTGCCCGAATATGTGTCTCAGAATGCTCGAAATTTTAAATTTCATATATCTCAAAATCCATGCACGATATCGAATATCCAACTTCATATTCTTGTTTACGGGGTCAAATTTAGTGAAAAAGGGGTCTAACCCCAATTTTAGAACAATCAAATCACAAGTTCAAATTTCCAAAATTTCAATTTTCAGAGACATCTGCAACAGCACCGTGACATGCAGTTGTCATGGACATGTGTTAATTTTTCCTCTAGGATAGGTCCCCTGTGTATTTTGTTGCCAATGATTTCTATCTCGGTCCAAGGCTTGGGAGTCTTGGGCCTAAGTATTCCCAACTGTGTTTTTTTCTATATTTAGCCTTATTTCACCCTCATATCATCCTAAATATTTCTCAATACTCACTAAAACACTAAGCCATATTTTCACTCCCAAATTCAAGTCCCAAACCCTCATCCCAAGCTAAGGTTCTCCTTCAAGATTTTTCTTCAAGCTTCAAGTCTCTATCTCCAATTTTCACCAAGGTCATCTCTAAGCTAAGGTATGTGGGTTTCTTTCATGGGTTCCTTTCACCCATGATACCCAATCCTCCTTTTACTCAAATAGCATGATTTAAAGTTAATTTACAAATAGGTCTTGTTAATTATGAAATTCACTGCACACTATGTTAAAGCAATGTGAAATTGTGACTGTTTTGCTATGTTTTGAGCTATAAATCTTTGATCTAGTCTAAGATTTGAGGAGGGGCTTTGATGTATGTTTCTTGAGTGTGTTGCAAGGTGTTGATTGATGGTTTTACAATGTATTTTACTACATGAGTTCATCTCTATATTTCATAGTTTTATACTAGCATTACACACCCTCTAAGTGTTTGATAAAATGTCCAAATATGGGTTCTTGAGGAATTGAAGGTCCAAAGCATGAGATATGATATGATTGACTATATGGTGATGAAATGAGCTTATGTATATGATAAGTTCTATATAAAGTGTTGCATTAGACCATACTCAATCAGGGGGGACTAAGAACCCAGATAACCAAGATGGGGGTTTGTACTCATCAACCTAGTGAAGGGTTTGAACTTCTCGACCTAGTGATGGGGCGGCATCATCACTAACCTAGATGGGGGTTCGTATTCATCAACCTAGTGAAGGGTTTGTATTTCTCCACATAGTGATGGGGCGGCATCATCACTAACCTAGATGGGGGTTTGTACTCATCAACCTAGTGAAGGGTTTGTACTTCTTCACCGGAGTGATAGGGTGGCATCATCACCAATCTAGTGAGGGGTTTGTACCTCCACCTAAGTGATAGGGAGGCATCATCACTAGCCTACAAAGGGGTTTGTACTTTGGAAATCTAGCTTGGTCTCTTCTACACATATGATATCCTATATGAGCATGAGTTACTTAAGAATATTTTACTTATGCATTGATCATACATGTCATATTGTTATATTATGCCTACTGCCTATTGTTATGAATTTTGACTATGATGCTTAATTCTTGCATCCTACATACTTAGTACATTCAAACGTGCTAACACAAACTCCTACCTACATGATATCACCATGTAGGGACCGGTGCCCAAGTTGATCATCCTCCTCCACGTGGCTAGATCGATACTACTCAAGCTTGTGGTGAGTCCTACACTTTGGGGACCTTAGTCTATGTTTCTCTTATTATGTATTCAGATATTCTTCTTTATTATCTATTTTGACTATGAGGGTGAGCTTGGTTGCTCTTGTCCATGTATTAGAGGTGTTTGTTGGACATGTTATGTATCTAAGCTAAGAGCCTTGACTCTATTTTTCTTGATGTCTATGATATGAAAGTACTTTTCCTTAGCCTCTGTTGTCCCATTTTATTATCTCTTGATGCTTGTTTTAATACTTCTGCGACCAAGGATGTGTAATGATGTTCTGAGAGGCTTGCTTGGGGTTCCTTTTACACTGTGTCACGTTTAGGCCCTAGGCTTGAGTCGTGATAAACTTGGTATCAGAGGATTAGGTTGATAGATCCTTGGAGTCCAATAAATCGCGTCGATTAGAGTCCTGTTCATGGTTGTGAAGCGCGCCATGACTATGAATAGGAGGCTATGAGATATTTTTGGAAATGTTTCCCTTATTCATGTTCTAATTCATATTATAGAGTTGTGGTAAGTTTTCCTCCTAATAATTGTTCTTTGCTATGCTAGATCATGCCAAATATTCAAGGATGAAGGGCCCAAACTCCCTGGATGCAACCTAACAATGGCAAGCTCCGAGATGCTCTCACTATGCTTGCCCAAGTTGTGGCCAACTAAGTCAATCAAGGGGCCCAAGCCCTCAGGCTACTACCCGGGGAGCTAGGGTAAAAGTCTTCATGAGGATGAATCCTCCGGTGTTCTATGGGTCAATGGTGCATGAAGATCCACAAGAGTTTATTGATGAGCTCTATAAGATGTTGAATATTATGGGTGTTGGGCCAAATAAAAAGGAGGAGTTAGTGGCGTACCAACTCAAAGGGGTAGCTTAAATATGGCATGACCAATGGAAGGGTGAGAAGGGGATTGGTAATGTGGTGCTTTGGGAGGAGTTCAAATTGGCCTTCCTTAGTTAGTTTTTCCCTCTTGAGCTTAGGGTATCTAAGTTTGTGAAGTTTATGAACTTGAAACAAGGTGCTCTGAGTGTGAGGGAGTATGCCCTCAAGTTTAATCAACTTTCAAAGTATGCTCCTCATTTGGTGGTCAATCCTAGATCTAGCATGAACAAGTTTGTGATGGGGGTCTCCAGCTTGGTAAGTGAAGAATGTCGGTCTACCATGCTAATTAGTGAGATGGACTTGTCTCGATTGATGACCTATGCCGAGCATATGGAGGAGGAGAAATTGAGGAAGTGAAGGGGGCATAAGGCCAAGAGGGCCCATCTTGGGGGTATGTTCCAAAGGGGTGGTTAGGTCCATCAAGGCCAAGGGTCTCATCACGCTACTAATAGGGGGTTTGCCAATGACCTATCTAGGCCTCAAGGTGTTGGTGTTGTGGCTCCCATTGATGTGTGTCCTACATATGGGAAGAGACATAGGGGCCCGTGTTTGAAGGGCTCTAATGCATGCTTTGATTGTGGGGAGCTTGGTCACAAAAGGATGGATTATCTAAGAAACTGTGGCGAGGTTTGGGCTGCAAATGCGGTTCCACTAGGTAGAGGTGGTCCTCAAGGTTGTGCCCCAAGGCACAATCAATTTTATGCTCTACATGGGTGGAAAGGGGTTGGTGAGGTCCCTGATGTTGTTATCATTATGTTGAAAATCTTTGACTTTGATGTGTATGCTTTGATTGATCTGGGTGCCACTCTTTCCTTTGTTACCCCTTTTGTTGCTAAAAAGTTTCATGTTATCCCTAAGTTTTTGCATGAGTCATATGAAGTATCTACTCCTATTGGTGCCTCTATTGTTGCTAGGAAAGTTTATAGGAGTTGTCCTATTTGCATTTTGCATAAGTTGTTGCCTTGTGATCTTGTTGAATTAGACATAGTAGATTTTGATGTCACCCTTGGGATGGATTGGCTGCATACCTACTATGCTTCTATTGATTGTAGAACCCATATGGTCAAGTTTCAATTTCCAAATGAACCCGACCTTGAGTGGGGAAGTCAAGTTGTGGTTGTCAAGGATAGATTTATTTCATGTATTAAAGCCAGTAAGTTGATCTCTAAAGGGTGTCTTTACCATCTTGTGAGGGTTAAAGATGTGGAGTCAAAAATCCATTCCATAGAGTCGGTTTTGATTGTAAATAAGTCCCTTGATGTCTTCAAATGACCATCCTGGTGTCCCTCCCGAAAGAGAGATAGCTTGACCTCCTCCCTGATACTCAACCTATCTCCATTCCACTTACTCTTTGGCCCCGACAGAGTTGAGGGAGTTAAAGAAACAATTGAAAGATTTATTGGAAAAGGAATTTATTAGACCTAGTCAATCACCTTGGGGTGCTTCGGTGTTGTTTGTGAAAAAGAAGGATGAGTTCCTTAGAATGTGCATTGACTATCGGCAACTCAATAGGGTCACCATCAAGAATAGGTATCCTCTTCCAAGAATTGATGATTAGTTTGACCAATTGCAAGGGGCTAGCTATTTCTCTAAGATTGATCTTCGGTCCGAGTATCATCAAGTGAGGGTAAGGGAATGTGATATTCCTAAGACGACTTTCTGGACTAGATATGGGCACTATGAGTTTGTTGTGATGTCGTTTGGGTTGACCAATGCACCGGCCATCTTCATGGACCTAATGAATAGGGTCTTCAAACCTTACGTTGATTCCTTTGTTGTGGTCTTCATTGATGATATATTGATCTATTCACATAGTAGGGAGGAGCGTATGGGGCATTTGAGGGTTGTGTTGCAAAGATTGAGGGAGGATAACTTGTATGCCAAATATGACAAGTGTGAATTTTGGTTGGAGGATGTTGTATTCTTGGGTCATATGGTGTCGAGGGATGGTATAAAAGTGGATCCCAAGAAAACTAATGTGATTAGAAATTGGCCTAGACCATTGACCCCATTGGATATTAGGAGCTTCTTGGGCCTAGCGGGTTATTATAGAAGGTTTGTGAATGGTTCTCCTCCATTGCTTCCCCTATGACAAAATTGACTCAAAAGAAGGTTAAGTTTGTGTGCACCGATGAATGTGAGAGGAGCTTCTGAACATTGAAAGACAAGCTTGTTTCTACTCCTATATTGTCACTATCGAATGGGCTTGAGGGATTTGTGGTGTATTGTGATGCTTGTTGGTTGGTTGGTTTGAGGTTGGCGAGGTGGCTTTATTGGGGCCGGATCTAGTTATGGAGGCTCTTGAAAAGGTTAGGATGATTAGGGAGAGATTGAAGACAGCCCAAAGTCGTCAAAAATCTTATGCCGATGTGAGAAGAAGAGACCTTGAATTCAAAGTGGGTGATTGGGTTTATTTAAAGGTTTCTCCAATGAAAAGTGTGGTCCTTTTCGGTAAAAAAGGGAAGTTGAGTTCGAGTTGGTCCTTATGAGGTCTTGAAGAAGGTTGACAAGTTAGCTTATGAATTAAAGTTGCCTAGTGACATGAATTTGGTTCATTCGGTGTTTCATGTCTCTATGTTGAGAAAATGTGTTGGTGATCCTAATGCTATTGTGCCTCTTGAGGATAACTTGACTTATGAGGTGACTCCGATTCAGATTTTGGATATGTAAGTGAAGAGATTAAGGAACAAAGAGGTGGCATCCATTAAGGTCCTATGGAGGAACCAACAAATCGCAAATGCTACTTAGAAGGCCGAAGCGGACATGCAATAGCGGTATTCTTATATTTTCCACTCCACTCAAGCCTAAAGTTTTTATTCTAAGTCTCCTATATGATTACAAGTCTTATGTTTCAGCCCTTATGTCATTCATATGCATTCATGATTAAGTTGACAAATTTATGATGTTTTTACACTTATGTTGAGGTTTCAAAAATAGTGTTTAAATGTAATGTTGCTTTCTTGTTGGGGCTGATTTGTTTATGATAACTCTTGTCTTGTACGTCTCCTTTACATTCGGGGACGAATGCTCCCAAGGGAGAGATATTGAAACGACCCCAAAAAGTGTCCAAAAATATGTCTTAGAATGCTTGGAATTTTTAATTTCATATATCTCAAAATCTGTGCGTGATACTGAAAATTTGACTTCATATTCTTGTTCAGGGGGTCAAAATTAGGGGGAAAAGGTTCTAACCCCAATTTAAGAACAATCGAATCACAATTTAAAATTTTCAAAATTTCAATTTCCAGAGACGATCCGTGATGCGCAGCTGTCGTGGACATATGTTAATTTTGCCTCTACGACAGGTTCACATCGCGGACCTGTGTATTTTGTTTTCAGTGATTTCTATCTCGGTCTAAGGCTTTGGGGTCTTGGGGCTAAGTGTTCCCAATCATATTTTTGCCTATAGTTTGCCTTATTTCACCCTCATATCATCCTAAAAATTTCTCAATACTCACTAAAACACTTCACCATATTTTCACTCCCAAATTCAAGTCCCAAACCCTCATCCCAAGCTAAGGTTCTCCTTCAAGATTCTTCTTCAAGCTTCAAGTCTCCATCTCCAATCTTCACCTAGGTCATCTCTAAACTAAGGTATGTGGGTTTGTTTCATGGGTTCCTTTCACCCATTATACCCAAGCCTCCTTTTACTAAAATTTCATAATTTAAAGTTGATCTACAAATGGGTCTTGTTTATTATGAAATTCACTACACACTATGTTAAAGCTATGTGAAATTGTGACTGTTTTGCTATGTTTTGAGCTATAAATCTTCGATCTATTGTAAGATTTGAGGAGGGGTTTTAATATATGTTGCTTGAAGGTGTTGCAAGTGTTGACTGATGGTTTTACAATGGATTTCCTTATATGATTTCATCTCTATAATTCATGGTTTTATACTAGCATTACACACCCTTTAAGTGTTTGATAAAATGTCCGGATCTGGGTTCTTGAGGAATTGAAAGTCCAAATCATGATATAGGATATGATTAACTATATGATAATGAAATGAGTGCTCATGTATATGATAAATTATATATTAAGTATTGCATTAGACCATTCCCAATCCGGGGGGACTAAGAACCCCTATAACCTAGATGGGGGTTTGTACTCATCAACCTAGTGAAGGGCTTATACTTCTCCACCTAGTGATGGGGCATCATCATCACTAACCTAGATGGGAGTTTGTACTCATCAACCTAGTGAAGGTTTTGTACTTCTCCACCTAGTGATGGGACGGTATTATCACTAACCTAGATGGGGGTTTGTACTCATCAACCTAGTGAAGGATTTATACTTCTCCACCCGAGTGATAGGGTGGCATCTCACCAACCTAGTGAGGGGTTTGTACCTCACCACCTAAGTGATAGTGTCATCATCACTAACCTTCCAAGGGGTTTTTACTTTGGAAATCTAACTTGGTCTCTTCTATACATATGATATCCTATGTGAGCATGAGTTACTTAAGCATGTTTTACTTATACATTGATCATACATGCCATATTGTTATATTATGCCTATTGCCTGTTATTATGCATTTTGACTATGATGCTTAATTCTTGTTGCATTGCATCCTACATACTTAGTAAATTCAAACGTACTAACGCATACTCTTGCCTACATGATATCACCATGTAGGGACCAGTGTCCAAGTTGGTCATCCTCCTCCATGTGGCTAGATCGGTATTACTCAAGCTTGTGGTGAGTCCTCCACTTCCAGGACCATAGTCTATGTTGCTCTTATTATATATTAAGACATTCTTCTTTATTGTCTATTTTGACTATGAGGGTGAGGTCGGTTGCTTTGTCTTGGCCCCCGCTCTTATCCATGTATTAGAAGTGTTTGTTTGACATGTTATGTATCTAAGCTAAGAGCCTTGACTCTATTGTTCTTGATGTCTATGATACGAAAGTACTTTCCCTTAGCCCCTGTTGTCCCACTTTATTATCTCTTGATGGTTGTTTTAATGCTTCTGTGACCAAGGATGTGTAATGATGTTCTAAGAGGCTTGCTTGGGGTACCTTCGGGTTCCCCTTGTGCCGTGTCATTCCTAGGCCCTAGGCTTGGGTCATGACAAACTCTCTCAAACAGTTGCATGCTAATCGATCATAGAATAGGTTCTTATTTACTATTTTTATCTAATTACATATCCCCTATTTTTTTTAAAAATAAGTCGATTAATAGCTCAAATTCGAGTAAGTTAAATTATGTTTCAATCATATTCCTTGTGAGATTGTCCTAACCTTGGTTAGGTTTTATATTTAATAATGATTGCTTTATACTTCTTTCAGGAGCTATAATTTGGGCAGATCATTCAGTGAAGTGGGCGTAAGGTTATCCATCTAAGGGAATACTAGTAGCAACCTTTTGCCCAAAACTATGTGCCATCATAGGAGCCCTTGTAGGCTAGGCTAGTGAATACATAAAGGTCCTAATGAATGAAGACAAAAGAAAAATGCATGCAAAGTTTGACAGAGTTCTACCTGAAAAATAGTCTTCCCAAGCCACTACCTGGCAAGTAGTCTCCTTAAACCACTAGGACGTTATGATGGATATCATGTAGTAGCTCATATAGTCTTAAATGTCTACTATGATCTCCTCCACATAGATATATACACATATGCATATGACGACTTGAGATACTTATGTTCCTTCAAATCATATTTTAAAGATGCATCAATCATTCATCATCTCTTGAGCTTTATTCCTTTATTACGATTAAGCATATTGATTAACATAATATTATAGTTTCCTTGTTGCATTGCATCTCGTATACTTAGTATATTAAAAGTACTCCATACATGTTTATACATGATCTAACCATGTAGGGATCGACATTCCCTCTCTCTCTCTCTCTCTCTCTCTCTCTCTCTCGCTCTCTCTCTCTCTCTCTCTCTCCATGGCTGATTTGGATGTTGAGACCAAGTGTTGGTGAGTCCTCTAGTTCGGGAAAAATATCCTATTTTCTTTCAAGCTTGATGTATTAAGATGTTTAGATAACTTTATTGTATCTCTTTGTTACTTTCTTTTGAGGGTGAGTTGGGGACATGTCTAAGCCCCCACCTATTCTAAAGCTAGAGGTATTGTTGGACATGAAGGTTTATGATTTAGTTCCATTTTATGCTTGACATTCCCTTACTCCTATTTTTCCTTATTTTTCACATTTATTCATGTTCATCACCTATTAAATGCTTAATAAATGCTAAGAAGCTTGGGTCAGGTCCCTTTGAATTCCTTATTCATCGTGTTACAGCTAGGTCCTAGGTTTGGATCGTGACAAATTGAATCATTATTATAAATCGAGATTCATCAACAATTAAATCAATATTAATAATCAAGATTCCTAAACAATTGGGTCAGTATTATCATCGAGATTTCTCAGTAATTGGTTCAACATAATCATCAAGATTACTCATAATAGGAATACCAATATTAATCAAATTTCTCGATACTCGAATCAATGTCATCAATCAATTTTTCTCAATAATCGACCAATATCAGCAACCATATTTCTCAATAATGAATCAATGTTGTCATATGCAACCACATGGTCATTTTACCACCTTGTCTTAGTTTTTTTAGATTATTTCACAAATAATCAACCAACAATAAAATTTTCACTACACTCCAACACACAAGAAAGGAAATACAATGTTCAACAATGTCAATGAAGGTTTGGAAATCTACTTATCTCAAAGAATTCAAGCAACTACTTTGACACTTGAGGATCTTATTTTTGTTGTATTTGTTATTCAACGAAATCTATTCAAGTATGATTTCACCATAAGATTATAAAAAGCAACACCAATTTCATCAATTTTACAAATCGGAATCAAAATAATTCAAAAAATCTTTTTCAAAAAAAGCAGAGGTAAAATTGATAATTAATACAAAATCATAATTTCTAAAGTATTTGAAAATCAACATTGAAAATTATTTCAAAAAGGGGACAGAAATTAGTTCACAATTCTATATTCTTCAAAAGTTCATGTTCATGGATGAATCCTCAAAATGCAAAGTTTAAAATCGAGAATTCAAGGTTGAAATCGCAAAATAATCAATGGATAGTGAAGATTCCAAATTAAAATCACTTACTCGATGAATTACACTCGTAAAATCACTTCAAAATCTCCTTGTTTGAGGTCTCAAAGTTTTAAAATATTAAATGGAGTTAATTCTCGAAAACAGTCCTAAAATAAGATCTCAAATGCTACAAAAACAACTCATGCATCACTTTTGCCATACATGCCCAAATAGGCGAGTACCGTTAAAATGCACAAGGGTCACTTAAGCGAACCTTCAATTTTGCGGCACCCTGTAAATAAAGCAATAAACAACAATAGCAATATACCTAGTGGAATCCCACAAGTGAGATCTAGAAAAGGTAAAATGTATGCAGACCTTGCCACTACGTTATAAGAATAGAGAGGTTATTTCTAGAAGACCCTCAGCTCAAAAAATATCAGGCCCCAAAAGTAGAAGATACTAGATATGAAAGAAAAAAGACTAAAGCAGAATGCAAGTGATGAAATATAAATACAATAAAAGAAAAAAATGAGACATACAACAATCTACATAACATACAAAGACACGAGACACGACTAATCCTAGTAACCTACTATACCACAAGGCTAGACATCATCCTACCAGCCTATTAATCTTCTACCCTAATGCGCGACCTCCACTCCTTTCTATCTAATGTCATGTCCTTAGTGATATGGAGTTGCATCATATCCTATTTAATCACCTCCCCCAATATTTTTTTGGTCTGCCTCTACCTCTCCGTGTAACTCCAAAATCCAAGCTCTTGCACCTCCTAATAGAAGCGTCTACACGTCTTCTCTGCACATGCCCAAACTATCACAGTCTCGCTTCCCTATTTTGTCTGCAATAGAGTTCACCCCTAACTTCTCCTGGATGTTCTCTTCCTAATCTTATCACTCTTGGTATGTCCATATATCCATCTCAACATCCTCATCTCCGCAACTTGTACTTTCTGGATATATGGGTTTTTGACTGGCCAGCACTCCACCAATATAGCAATGATAGCTTAACCACCATCCTATAAAACTTGCCTTTAAGCTTAAGTGAAATCTTCTTATCACACAGTACTCTAGAGGAAAGTATCCACTTCATCCATCCTGCCCAATATGATGTGTGACATCATCATCGATATCACCACTACACTAGATGATAGACCCAAGATATTTAAAGCTTTCTCTCTTTGGAATAGATTGAGTGGCAAGTTTCACTTTGATGTCCGTTTCATCCCTTACAATATTGAATTTGCACTCTAAGTACTCTATTTTAGTCCTGCTCAATTTGAACCCTTTAGAATCCAAAGTAAGTCTCCAAACCTCCAAACTATCATTAACTTTATTCGAGTCTCATCAATTAGTACTATATCATCCGCAAATAGCATACACCAAGAAATCTCCTCTTGAATAGATCATGTCAAACCTTTATCAAATTTTAACTTAAACTTTGAATTTAAAATTTCAAATCCATAATGTAACCCCGAATCTGATTCCTACAATTCTCCTTGACCAATTTTCATGTTTTGAAACTGATAAAATCAACAAAATTTCATTTAGAGACTCGAATACCATAAGACTCTGAAAATCAAAATTTAGGAACTTAAGTCTTTAGAATTCAAAACTTTTCAAAAATCTCAGCTTTTCAAAGAAGTTTTGTATGATTCATGTGATTTATATAAAAGTTGTACACGAATCAAATTGTATAGCGAAATATACTAACATTTCTAGCGAATTGCACAAACGTAGTGCATGAATGGTATAGAAAAAATATACAAATGCTATACAAAAATTGTGAATTGTACACCAAATTATATAAATATTGTATGAATCATACAAATGTTATCATAACTATAGTTACAAAATGTAATTAATCAAACTATCGAAATAGGACATATTTAAGATATTTTTGAGTTACTATATGTAAAAATTTCCCAAACTACAATATATTAACTCGAGTACCTACCAAAATGGATCAAGATTTTTAAATTTTATCATATTTAGTCATAGACCTATAGATAACTCTCTTTTCTCTCTCTTTCATACGCACCCAATACAAAATACTCCTCATTTTATGCTTTGTCTATCTTTAAAATTTTTAGATGTGATTTTATTAGCTAATTGATTAATTGAAGGTGGTTTCTTCATGAAGGTGACTGTTGAAGCGGTAATGATAGCAGTAATTAATTGATTTATTGATTTGGCTTGTTCAGAGTGAAATCAAGGATCCAATATAGGCAGGTTTGTTGAAGCTTGAAACTTCAAATTTTGAAAATTGAATTTTCTCAAATAAGCTCTGTGTTGAATGAGTATTATATTGTTGCAAAAGATTGTTATATATTGAGGATCCTAAATATGAAAGTTGGGATGATTTGGTGTAATATTTTTAAATGATTTTGGATGAATCTGATTCTTGAATTCAAGAAAGAAGACGAAGTTTAATATTTTGTATATTATTCTATATGGATGTATAAATATCTCTTATAACAACAACAACAACATACCCAGTATAATCCCACAAGTGGGGTCTAGGGAGGGTAGAATGTACGCAGACCTTACCACTACCATAGAAGTAGAGAGGTTGTTTC
>JAOTQR010129347.1:7654-22392 GCA_025774065.1 Solanum ossicruentum | reverse complement strand
GTAGGTGACTCACCTACTAGATTATTAATTCATACAAACACCTTAATTCTCTTACTTTCTTTAGGGTTGTGATATCCACAATTTACAATAAAACACATATAAACTCGACCCTCTTAAGCGTTAGATTCCCATATCGTCCGTTAACACAAGAATCAAGCACTTTCAAGAATGGACACTAATTTGACCAATACATATCATGATTTATTTTACACAACATTAGTACATGTAAAATGTGGGGTGTTACATATCTATTGGCTGCTAATGCTAGTTTTATCATCTACTAAGTCATAGATAAATATTTGGAGGAAGGGAAGGTTATCTTAAGGTAATAGCGAGGTCGTACAGTGAGGTATGCAAGACTACATGAATTCATATTATTTGGCATGAAACATAGATCCATCCTTGGCAAATAAAGGCACTTACCAACTCCGACACAACTATTAACCATGTCTTCACTCTTAAACATATTCATATGCTCCCATACAGAGTCACCTTCAAATATGCATACATACATGGATACCAAGTTACATGGGTTCTTGTTGCTAAATAAAGTTCACTAGTTGTTTCATCTCATACACATTTCATTATTTATATAACATACTCTTTTCATTGTCATCTTTTCTTGTATTATTATCTACATGTCACATGCTACATCTATAGTCCTGCAACTCTAATGTTATGACCAACAAAAGAATCATCTCAAAGGTAATTGAAAGGTAAAGTATATTGTTTATTGATTGGTGATAGCCTGAGTGGTGGAAGAAACACCTAGTCAGGGTCGATCCTATAACGAGGGATAACCTAAGGGGTTAAAGGAAAAGCCTAGCCAGGGTCGATCCCGATATAGATTTACCACTGATCAGCTAGTCATTTGTATTACTTGCTATGCACAGATTATGAGTAAAGGTAAAGTAATATACATAACATAAAGTACATGATCCAACAATATAACTAAGGGTGGTCTCTTATCCTAGACTAATGCATAGTTTCATTTGAGTTGTTACTTCATATACAATATTTCTTGCCTTACATATTTAGTACACTATGTCATACTAACGTCCCTTACAGGGGACCTGCATTTCATGCTGCAGGTATAGATGCTGGTAGATCTCCCAGTAGGAGTATAGGATATTTAGCTGCTGCTACCAAGCTCCAGGTTGCTTAGGAGCTTTATGTGTCTAGAGCTCATACTTTTGTATTGTATAGTTAGTCAAGGTGGGGCCTGTCCCGACCCTTATCAGATACTTTTCCTTATATGTAAATTAAAGTGTGGTTATGTCTCGTACTTTAGACACCATGGCCCCAACGACCTAGCCATATGAATTTCCTTTTGGCTTTTTATCACTGTTTATTTTCTCAAAGGCATGTCAAATTTATAAATCCCTTATAATATGTATAGAAAGTGCATTGGTTCTCCCGAGCCTTATCGGTAACGGGTGCCAGCCCTTCCTAACGGGACTTTGGGCGTGACACTTTCACTACTAAGTCATTGGCTCAAAAGCGTTAAGACCTAGGTGCTTTCACTATACCTTGCACTATACGAGATGTGGAGTTCGCAAGAGCACTTCTTGATTTGGGTTCTAGTATTAATTTGATGCCTCTTGCGATTTTTAAGAAGCTTGGTTACCCCTACTCCAATAAACATGTGATTTTTGATGGTGGATAAAATAGTCAAGAAATGGGTAGAGATACTCTATGATGTGTTGGTAAAGTTGGACAAATTCATATTCCCAGAAAATTTTGTGATTCTTGATTGTTAAGTTGATTTTGAAATCTCTATTATCTTGGGGAGACCATTTTTGGCCATGGGATGAGCTCTAGTGGATATGGACTCTGGTCAACTCAGATTTAGGGTGAAGCATGAAGAAGGAGTCTTCGATATCCATCAGTCTATGAAGCATCCGGATGAGTTGAAAAGTGAGGTTTGAGCAATTGGTGAAGTCTAGCAGCCAATTTGTGTAAGTCGTGCCGCGACAATAAATCAGGCACTACTTGGGAGGCAACTGAAGAATTTTTGATGTTTTAGCTTAGTTTTGAGTTTATTTTCAATTTTCAAATTCTTAAATAGTTGTTTGATTATGTTTTGATTGATATTTTTAACATTGGATTTGTTGCATCTAGGGTTCAAGTGAATTTTATGAATAGTATGTAGATAAAAGACTAAGGTAGCAGATTTTGCTAAGAAATGCATCAGGTATGGTTTCTACGACTAGGGTAACGAGTTGTATTGCACTTTATGACTCATAATCCCATCTCGTTGAGATTTTTAGTGAGCATGAACAGTGTGCTCTTAACCTACGAGCCAACTTTGCTACTCATAGATCAAACAACAAGTCGTGAATGGGGTTCGTGGAAGTCAAGTATGATTTTGAATTTTTCTAAGTGTTGAGAGGTCTAACAGAGCAGGACTTATGAATCATAGACACATCTATGACTCATAGTCGAGGTTTCGTAGGCTCAAGCACAGTAGTTTTAACTATGACCCGGTAAAGCAATAAAAGGGGGGTCAAAATATTTTGACCCCACTTTTACCCTACTTGATCGATAATTCCCAAATATTTTCCCTTTCCCCTCCCTTTTTTCAACCAATTTCTAGTGATCCAACCTTATTTTCTAGCAAGTTTTCCGGCACCTAGGGTTTTATATTCAATCATGTTCTCTCTTTGTGCTCTTCAAGCTAATCCTCAATTGCGGTAAGTTCTTGATTTAGTTTTGATCATTGATTTATCTTGTTAGTACTTGATTGAGTGGATGATAATGCTGGGTTTAATGTCTATGCACGAAAATTCTTGGTGAATGTGAAGTTAGAGTAGCCCTCTATTACATTGATTGATTAAGTCTTGAATCAGGGGTTATAGCCTTGAGATTGTTAATTGTGTGGCTATGGGATCATCTATCATGTTTGATTGACTGATATTGAATAGTTTGTGATTGTGAAATTGTGTTTGACGACATAGGAGCATGGCATGATGTGAATCAGATAGGAATTGTCAGAAACTTAGGTTATTCCATGCTTGGTCTTTTTTTTTTTTGAAGGGATGAATCTTTGTGAAATTATCATAGGGTTTTGGTTGTTTTATGCTAAACTTGTGACTGTGCATTTGTTTGCTTCGATGCTGGTAGAATTTAGGATTGAATATGTTCTTGGGGTCCGTGTGATGAACTTAGATAGGTTAGATATATGAAATTTCTTATTCATGAGAGCCATATACGACTCGTAGATTGATGTACGAGTCGTAATTGCACCTCCTATGAAATTTGAGACACTTGATAATATGGGTATTCATCAGACAAGACCTTTTATTTATCGTAGATCACTTTACGACTCATAGATAGGTCTTGTAGATCCTTTCCTGTTCTTCAATTTCTCTCTGGAATTGTATACAACCCAAGTTTATGACTCATGAAACACTTTACGAGTTGTACCTAGGTCTCGTAAATATTTCCAGTGAACATTATTGTTCTAAAGCATTGATCTACAAGAGCACTTTATGACTCATAGTGCTCACTTCAACTCATAAAGGGCCTCTCCTAAAGCCCTTCTGCAACTGATTCAATGAAATTTTTGCTTTTTGTTTCTTGGTTGTTGGGGCTAATGTTGGCTCATTTATGTTTAATTTTTGGATATTATGTCCCCAAAAGGAAATTACTTGAAGATTGAGGCCTTTAGGAGGAAGCTCATTGATGATCCTACAGATGATGATTGTTCCAGTGATAAGTAGACCTAGATAAGTGGGTCAATGGATATATACAATACCAAGCCTAACCTAGAGGTCCTCATCCACAGACGAGTGTTGAAGCCAGGGTTGGGCAATCTCAGGCTCAGAGCGATAGTCCTTCCCAGTTTGACGTGGAAGGTAGTGAAGAGATAGGGTGTAGCATGCCCCAGATGACCCCTTCTAGGGAGGAACAAAGTTCAGCGGGGCCTCTGAGGATAGAGGTTACGCTGAGTCCTCCATCACACCATCTTCTTCTTTAGAACCGGATGCTAGTACTCCAAGGTGGTGGTTGAGAGGATGGAGGCTATATGTTTAGAGGGCATGCAACCCCAAGGAGCGGGGCTAACCTTCTTATTTGATATATGAGGAGCCTAGGGTTATTGGTGTTGGACTGAGCCGTGTCCCAGGTTTGAAGGACACGATGCTACGATATAGGCTAGAGTGGCCGGCGGAGGCATTTAGATAATATGCTCGACTCTAGTACAGGAGTTTTATTCATGGTACATAGCCATGATTCAGCGAGATCATCCCAAAGGGAAGAGGCCTATGTCACAGCCCAGATTGACAGAGGTTCGAGTGAGAAGGTGGTGAGTTAACATTTCAGAAGAGATGATCCACCATGTAATTTTTGGTCTGGAGTACAATGCCACAAGATCAATAGATGAGTATGATTATAGGATGGGGAAGGCCGAAAATTCATTGACCATGAAGGATTTGGTACATTAGATATCACGTTTGAGATGGGTGAACGATCATATTGTGGAGCAGGGTCTAGAGCCTGCTTGGGTCACCACCCACACTTAGCCTATAGTGAAGCCCTCATTGAGTTTCCCCATCAAATTTAGGTGGGTGATTGTTAGATTCCGCATCTAGCCTACTTTGGCGGATAATACTTTGACTCCGGAGTGGGCGGTATTTGTTGCTAGAATATTGGCTGGCTATGGCATTGATTGGGCCCGACCCATAGCAGAGTTGATTCACGAATCATCACTCAAGAGGGTCACCTCCATCCTATTCCTAAGTTTGGTCTACAAACTCTGTTTAGAGTCTCGGGTGGAGATACTTCATCAGCTGGACTAGTTAGTTAAGGACCAGCATACCTTGGAGGCTATCCTAATAAAGGCTGATGAGAACCCGATGGCAACTCGGTGAGTATAACCGCCACTACAACCATAGATGTTCACTTCGGACCCACCACCTGAGAATTCGAGGACTGCCACCACTATTACTGTTGTTGCTACTACTGATGAGACACCTCAATAGCCCGAGGCAGTCAATATTGAAAGAGGTCCTACTATAGCTGCTATTGCTCTAGAGACCATCACTTCATAACCTTCTTCATTGGGCATGGTTTATTGAGGCCTAGTTGTCTCAACTTAGGCGGGTCCAACAGAATATTATGGACTTAGAGGAGCGGTGCCGGGCGTTCAATATTTCTACTATTTAGGAGTATGATTTCGGAGTGCATGCCTGTATCGATGCCCTTGAGGACCGGGTTTAGAAGAGGTTAGCCAAGGCACGACCTTCAGATTTGTTAGCCGCCCATAAGGAGATTGAGAAGCTTAGGGCTGACATGATAACTTCACTTGCAGTGCCTCTGACTCTACCATAGACTACATCTATAGAGCTGCTATTTGATTTATTTGACTCCACACGACCTACACAGACTTCCCTTGAGAAGCGCCTTTGCACAGATGAGGACGATGTTGAGAGGAATATAAGTGCAAAAGACTCTGAGGATGAGGAGGACAATCTCGGGCTAGCCTTGAGGACATCGAGGCATGAGGCAAAGGTGAGGCTAGCTTGTGAGCATGATAGTTTGAGTGGTAATGGCCCATCCAGACAAAATAGAGAAGTTGAGGAGACTACCCTGCAGGAGGGTGGTGGCCAGACTCGGCCACAGACTAGCACTTAGGCGCCAAGGTATGTTTTTTGAGCCCTACTTATTCTATGTTTGCTTGAGTTGGTGCATTGGAGGCAATGCATAATTTTTTTGATGGGGTGTGGGTAGTTTTGGGCCTTGATGAAGTCTGAGTAGCTTATGGTCTATAGCTACCCCAAATTTTGATCTGAGGTTTTCTTGACTATGTTCTTTTTCCTCTTGGATATTTAATTTTTGTTGAACCAAACCATTTAGGATGTTTAGATAATATTTGTAACATATAGTACCAATACTTATGACATATAGCATGTTTTAATGTTTTGTATTGAAAATTGGTACCCACCAAAAATTATGATTAGTAGTTAAATGATAATCATGCATGTTTGGGTGTTTGACAATATTTGTTTTGATAACTGAGGGTAATTTGAGATATGAAGCATGATATGTGAGTCTCTTGTTGATAATGCTTGTTGTGCCATGTGAGTGTGAGCTTATTTTGCTAGATTCGTGCATTTTTTGCTAATTCAGAACTTGCCTTGTTACTCTTAAGTTAGATTGTATATTAAATGGATTAGGAAGGGATTTTAGGACTTTGTTCTTTAAATTAGTCCACTTTAGCCTAAAAATGACCAACCAAATGAAGTTTTTATGCCTTATTCTAAATATTTGAGTCTTACATGTACTAATTCTTTCAAAAACATCTAATTAGCCTAACCTTGTCTAGTGAAAACCTTGAAATTGGCCCTGGTCTGTCCTTGAGCATTGTGAACCTTAATTGAGGGAAAAAAGTTTAAGTTGAGGGTGGCTACCAAAAGTGTTCCTGGTTTGGGGAATATATATCATATACTTCATCATAGGCTAAAAGCTTAAGTTGAGGGTGGCCAGTGTAATGGAGAAGCACAAAAATAAGGTGGTGAGTTGAAAATGAGGAGAAAAAGAAGAAAATCATGTACCGGGTGCAAGAAAAAGAAAGAGATGTCTTAGATTGTGATTAAAAGCAAAATGAAAAGTGCAAATGAGGCAAAAGCTGAAAAATGAGAAAGAAATACCCGATAAATCTTGAATGTGGAAAAAGGAAAGGTGAAAATTTTAGGGTTGGTAAGGTGAAAGTGCTGGAAAAACGTAGATCAAGGATGACTTTTAGACACTATTTTTTTAAAATGCCACACCAAATCCCTGAGCTACATTACAAGCCTATAAAGTTCTAAAGTGATCCTAGTCTAATTAGTTGATAATCAGAGTCATGAGTATAAGGACAAGCCTATGATATTAGTCATTATACATGAACATCTTTTGTGAGAGTGAGTGTGTTTACACAGTCCCGAAGCTAACATTGAAATCATCTTGAGTGTAAAAAATGGGACTTCTCTCTGTGGGGGAACTTGCATTGCATTATTACCATTTGACTTGTTCAGTGATTGTGGATTATTGATATTCCCTTGCTTGTCATAGTTGTATTGTCAAATGCCCTAGTATGTTTGGGTTTGCTAAATAGCTATCTGATCTTGCTTTCAAAAGTTAGTGTAGGTACCTGAACTTGAATTGTATGTGATGTATATCATTGGGTTGAGGATTGCATGTTGCTATATTGTCTATATAGATTGAGTCGTCGCCTGAGAACGAGCAACAATTTTAAGTTAAGGGTGTTGATGTACTATCAAAATTCCACACATTTGATGCTTAAAACTTAGGATTTTGTCTTTTCTTAATGCAACATTTATTTTGGTTTTACTTTGCAGAAAACTAGGTTGGCATGAGTTTTGGAAAAAATTGCAGACTCTTCTGGTTTTTGATGGTTTACGGGACCCTTTACGAGTCGTAGAGTGGGTTTTATGAAGATTTTTGGTGAAGTTTGAGATTTGAAGTTTAGCTAGAAGACCTCTTTACGAGTCATAGATCACTCTATGAGTTGTATAGAGTGGTTTTGTAAAGAATTTCAGTAAGATCAAGTGAAGGACCAGTTGATGTAGATGAAGTTTACGAGAGCATAATACAAGTCGTGAATCAGTCTATGACTCGTGAAGTGGATCTTTAGCAGTGAAGTACAAGATCTCAAGAGCTGAACATAAGATCCAGATTATGACTCGCAAGTTAGTTAAGTGCCTGTCATAGAAAGTCGCCGACCAATTTTTTCTATTTTTGAGGACTTGTTTGTAAATTCTAAAAAAAGTAATTTTTAGGTTAATTTTGAATAGAGTATAGTAGAGAACGTCATTAGAAAGTACTTTTAGGTATTGCACTTAGAGACTTCAATCTTGTAGGAGAATACACTTGTGGATTCATCGTACCTTCAAATCTTATGATTCTCAATATGTTTTGGATTTCCTTGTTCTTCAACATAATTGGGTAAGTGATTAATTATGTTTTCTCAATTCATGATTTCTTCATCTACCCATGGCATGAGTAGTTAATCTACAACTTGGGGTTGTGGGAACCATGAAGATCTACCCAAATAAACTCGGATAATTTGCAATTCTTGGAATACATAATTACATGTATTAATCAATTCTTTTCATTTTGCATGTTTTCTAGTGGTGGCCAACATTAGAACTTGCCTAGTGTTACTTTGCTGATCTAGGTGGTAATGAATAGGAAAAGAGATTAAATAACATGTTCTCGTCTAACCAACCAAACTAGGTCAAGGGGAGGTTGACAGGGACAATTTGTAATGGTTAGCATAACATACTATGGAGATGGGCCAAATCACATAGTGAAATTTTCCTTTCACCTTTGACCAAAGGACTTAGTGAACTTAAATTACCGTCCTACATGCTATACTCTAGTCGAGAATTAGGATATCCGGGGTTATTGAGTTGGTGAATCATGGGGAATACAATTCCCAAGTTGCTTTCCATTATTGATTGTCTCTTGATTTAGTGAGTTTAATTTATTTTCTTGTTGAATATTGCAAACCCTCCCCTTTGGGGAATTAAGTTGTTAATTACTTGAATTGCGCATTGGTGAATTCACTGTGAGTCTCCGTATTCTTTGTGGGATTGAACCCTAACTGTGGTTAGGTTTTATATTTGATAACCATCGTTTTTCCTCCAAAAGAGGCATAACTTGAGCGTGATCCTAGCACTCTTCACATGTTGATTCCTTCAAAGCACTTTAACCGAAGTCTTATCCTTGTCGCGAACCTGCTTCAATTGTCTATCCAAAATCTCAATCGAAACTTCCTCATCGGACAAGTTCTCCTCAATTTCAACACCCTTCAAAGGTACAATTGAACTAGGATCACTAATAAATTTTCTCAATATAGACACATGGAAAATCAGGTGAATGAAACTCAAATTTGAAAGGCAAATCCAACCTATAAGCTATATTCCCAATCCACTCCACAATCTCATTAGGACCTATATACCGGGGAATTAATTTGTCCTTCTTACCAAAATGCATTACACCTTTCATAGGTGAAACCTTCGCTTACACCCAATAAAAACAAGAGGCTAAAAATCCCTCTTTCTAGCATCCAAACATGATTTTTGGCGCATTTGGCTGTCTTCAATCTCTCCCTAATCAACTTCACCTTTTCCATGGCCTCTAACACTAAATCCAAGATAATCAAAGCCATTTTTCTAAGTCAAGTCTCTCCATCGAAGATATACATCTTCTGCCATACAAAGCTTCAATGTGCAATAACAGTGCTATCATGAAAGCTATCATTGTAGGCGAACTCGATTAGTGGTAGATGATCATCCCAATTACCCTTAAATTCGAACACATAAGCCCTCAACATATCTTCCAAAGTTTGAATCGTCCTCTCGAGTTTTTCATCGATTTGAGGATGAAAAGTGGTACTTCTACCTTAGTGCCAAGCCCTATTTGAAATAATTTCCAAATGTGAGAAGTAAATTGGGTACCACAATACGATATTATACACATAGGTACACCATATAACCTTACCAACTCTAGAATGTACAACTTCGCATAATCTTTGGAATTGAAGGTAGTCTTGACTAGTAGGAAATGAGTCGATTTAGTCATCCTACTAATTCTGACCCAAATCGAATCAAATTACTTCTAAGTATGGGGTAAACCAACCACAAAGTCTATATTCACATCTTTCCACTTTCAAGTAGGAATCTCAATATATTGAGCCAATCCACCGAGCTTTTGATGTTCTACCTTCACATGTTGACAATTATGACACTCGGATACAAACTTGGCTATGTCTTTCTTCATACCATGCCACCAATACACTTCCCTCAAATCCCTATACATTTTGGTGGTTCTTGGATGTACGGAATAATAAGAGTTGTCGGCTTTACCCATGATCACCTCCCTGAGGCCATCAACATCCGAAACACACAACTAATCTTGATACCAAATTACACCATCTCCTCTTTAGGAGAAAACATCTACCTACTTTTCCGCAATCAACTTTTTTAATTTAACCAAAGATGGGTCCAAATCTTATTTTGTGTTGACATCAATAACCATAGAAGACTCAGTCCCATTCTGAACATGAATACTGATGTGCTATCAAAATCTAGCTCTTTTGATGCTTAAAACTTAGAATTTTGTGTGTTAGCAATGTGATGTTAGTAGATTTTATGTTTGTCTTGCAGGATTTGACAGTTGGCACAATATTAGGGGCAAAGTGTGTAGAGTTGTTGAAGTTAAAGCTCCACGAGACCCTTTATGTGCCATAGAGGATTCTACGAGCCGTAAAGTTGGTTTTAGGGTGTATTTATGAAGTTGAGTCAAAGAAAATGCATATGAGCTCCAGCAGACTTTACGAGCCGTAGACTTTGTATCATGCGCCGAGGATCGAAAAGTGGGGAATTGCTGAAAATCCATCAGATGAAACCCCCTAGGGGTCGTAGAACTTTATATGGGACGTAGAGAGGTGCAAGAGAAAACAAACCCCGTAATTGAAGCAGAAGTCATGGAAGCCCAATTATGGGCCGTAAATCATTATATGGCTCGTAGAGATCCTCGTAGATCCTACCGATCCAATTATCCTATTTCGTTTTGGTTTTCTATTTTGAACACTATAAATAGGTTTTTTAGATTATTTTTCATATGGAACAGTAGATAACAAGTAGAGGAGCATGATATAGTTTGAGAAACACTTGTAAAACTCTATTTCATATTTTAATTTTAATCTTGTGATTCTTATTGAAGGGTTTGGACTTCTAGTGCTTAATTCTCTTATGTAAGTACTCAATTATGTTATTCCAATTCATAAGTCTTACATTTATACTGATCATAAGTAGCTAAATCGACAACTAGGGTTGTGGAAACCATGGAGAATTGAAAAAGTAAAATCGAATAATTCGTAATTCTTAAAAAGTGTACATGCATGTATTAATTAATTCTCTTCATATTGAATTCTTTCTAATGCTGGCCAGCATTAGAACCTACCTAGTGTTACTAACTGGATCAAGGTAGTAATGAATAGGAAAAGAGATCAATTAATAGGATTCAGTTGATGTTTCTTATCTATTCAACCGAACTGGGCCAAGGGGAAGTTGTACTAGAATAATAGGTAAAGGTAAGTAATGTCACACTACAGGATGGACAAAATCACATAGTGAAATTCGCCTTTCGCCTGGGCCAAAGGGTTTGTTGAACTTAACTTATCATTCTGCATGATACACATTGGAAAAGGATTTGATTATATGGTAATACTGAGTTAGGGAATCCTAGGGAACACTATACCTTATTTTCTCTTCATACTAGTTTAACACTTGTCTTAGTTTAGGATTACTTTTTATTGTTTTCATAAACCTCCCGCCCCTTGGGGAGATAAGCTGGTTAATCAACCCGAATTACATTGAATTCTTCTGAGTCTACCATATTACCTGTGGGTTCAACCTTAACCTTGGTTAGGTTATATATTTTGACAATGAATGCTTTAGCCTAAAAAAGGAGGTGTAGCTTGGGCGACATCAAAATTTTAGCACAGTTGCCAGGGAATACGGCTAGACTTGTTTAATTCAAGTAGTTTGGGAATTAGTCTTTATTCCTTTTTTTTACATTTTTGTTGTTTATATTTTCTTTTAGGGTACAGGTGTAGTGTATTCCCAAAACGCGAAGTCAAGGCATACCTTTGATTCCTTTTGACTCAGAGATCCAGAGAAGACTAAGAAGGATAGCCCAAGATAATTCAATCAATACTGCAAATGCATCTTTGAACCGGAATGAGAATGAGAATACAAATAATAACAATCGACCTCCTCTTGAAGATATTGCTCGATAGCCTAAGGACTTTAATGTTGAGGCTTATCAGTGGAACCAATATTGGCTGAACCCTATGGATATGGAGGTTATTAGAGCTATGTTTTACCACCACTATTGGCTGAAACAAAGTTTATGGTTTCAAGTGGGTTGCTGCAGATGCTGTAGAACCGTAGGTTATTTACGTGCCTACAATTAGAGGATCCACAGATTCATCTACACAACGTTGCATTTGTCTACAAGAGTATGATGGGAACATCGTATCTTTCTATGGTTGCTATAGGACTTCATGTTATCCCATCATCTTTGATAGGCAATGTAATGCTATAGCTATTTGAGCTCCTACAGAGTTCGATCACCAGTTGGGTTGAGATGAAGAAGGCCTTTTTAGAGAGGTACTTCCCGACATCGAAGAAGCTCAAGTTGACAGATCAAATTAACAACCTTGAGAAACTTCCTGGTGACTCGATCAATACTATATGGGAATGGTTCACAAAGTGCTTGAGTGTCCCAGACCATAAAATTGTTGATGATGCCTTGGTGGAGATCTTCTACAGTGCCTTCTACAAGAATAGTCAAGCTTGTGCTAATACCATATGGGGGGTATATTCTTTGATCAACCATTTGCAAGGATCACTGAAAAGATGGAAAGGATGGTCAAGATAAATCATGTGTGGGGGAAAAGAGGTAGGACATCTATCAAAAGTTCATGCGCTATCAATATTGGTTCGAAGCAAGATAAAATAAATGAGGAGATAATGCAAGAGCTTGCGTTAATCTATACAGGTATGGAGGTGATGATGAAACAGAATCAGGAACTAGTTAATGCAGTTGTTTATCAGCCTTTGTGCGTACCTATATATGATGATCCCTACTCTGAGGAAGACGCTTGCTTTATCGTTGATCATATGGAGTGTTACCAAACCAACGCCCAAAGGTCCAATCAGGACTATTGGTGCCAAGGTCAGAACTATAAGTAAAATGGTGCTTTCAGAGACAACCATGGATAATACTGTGACAAGAATCAGGGTCAAGATAGAGATAAGAATTGGGGCAATAGAGATGGCTACAAAAATGGTCCTTATGTGCTATCACACAACAATGATACCAGTGCTAGTAGTTCCAAAGTTGAGGAGATGTTTGACCACCTGTTAAAGAAAGTTGAGACACAGGATGAGACTCTAAGGGAGATGAAATCTGACATCTCAAGCATAAATCAAAAATTTGAGTCTCATTATGTTGCTATCAAACAATTTGAGCAACAATTTTAGTCAAGTGTCAACTTAACTCAACCAGTGTCAGAGAGGTACACTGCCTATTAACATAGTTTAGAACCCAAAAAATGAGGGGCATTGCATGGAAGCTACTACTCTTGGTGGAAAGAGTACCATTGATTCTCCCATGGCAGTAGATGAGGATGATGTTGGAGAGGAGACAGTTAAGGTTAAGAATATGGATATTGGAGATGATCCTGACAAGGATGGGGTGAGTAATATTGTGGAGTATTCATAGAAGCTGAAGCCTATTCCTAGGCCTCCTTCTCCTTTCCCTTAGAGAAGTAAAAAGGAGGAGGAGGATGAGTTCAAGAACTTTCTCTCCACACTGAAACAACTCTCCATCAACATCTCTCTCATTGAGGCATTAGAGAAACTATCAGGGTATCTGAAGTTTATGAAGGACCTGGTTACAAAGAAGTGCACTGTGAGCCAGGAGCTCTCCCAAAAGCTTCAGCATTGTAGTGTAATTCCCAGAAGTTCCTTGGTGAAAAAGTGAGAAGATCCTAGCCCTTTTACCATTCCCTATACTATTAGAGACGTGGAATTCGCAAGGGAATTGTGTGATCTTAGTGTCAGCATAAATCTAATGACCCTTGTGGTCTTCAAGAAACTAGGATTGGGAACCCTTACTTTGACGAGCATGTGGTTGTTTATAGCTAACCGCATGGTGAAAAAGCCTGTGGGGATACTTGATGATGTGCTTGTCAAAGTTGAGAAATTCATATTCTATGCAAAATTTATGATCCTATATTGCGAAGTCGACTTTGAAGCCCCAATCATCTAAGGAAGGCCATTCCTAGCCGCTGGTCAAGCATTAGTGGATATGGAAGCTGGCCAACTCATGTTTAGATTGAATGACAAAGAAGTTGTCTTCAATATTTGTTAGTCAATAAATAGGCCCGATGATCTGAAGAAGGTGGTTTGGGCATTTGGTGAAGTCTGAGTAACCAAGTTGTCTAAGTCGTGCCGCGACAACAAATTAGGCACTACTTGGGAGGTAACCTAAGATTTTGGTATAATAGTTGTAGTTGTGTTTTGTTTTTTTTACTTTTGGACTTTTAGGTTGCTTAATTTCTTGCATTGTTGTTGTAATTTTGGACATTGTACTAGTTGAATATAGGATAATAGTGTGTTTGTGAAAAATGTGCAGGTACATGACTAAGTCAGCACCCTATTGAAATGGCATCAAGAAGTGCTTCTGCTTCTGGTTCTACAGCCCGTATATAAATCCATGACCTGTATACTATCTTGTAGACACTTCCAATGAGCAAAAGGCTATGCACTCTAGTTCACAAGCTAACTTTAAGGCCCATAGATAAAACTACAGGTCGTGAATGGGGCTCATGGACGCCAGGTATGTTTCCTGATTTTTGACCAAGTGTTGAGGTTTTTATGACCAAGTCTACGAGTTTTATCAAAATCTATGATGCATAGATTGGTCCGTCAAACCCATTCCTCAAAACTAGGGTTTGGACCTTCTACAAAAACATGATTTACAGGCCGTAAAACACTCCATGGCCCATAATCAGGGTTTTGTAGAGTCTAGGTCCATTAGTTTACTAATAATGGGGTAAAAATATTTTGACCCCATTTTCCGCAAAAGTTCTATATAAGCTGGGCGACCCTTCTTTGCTTATCCTCCGACCACTGGTGATCTATCCCCCTCCACTTTTA
>JAOTQR010129326.1:0-22396 GCA_025774065.1 Solanum ossicruentum | reverse complement strand
AGAGAAGAATAAAAGTTTACCAAACATGTCAATAAATAACTTTTGTAAAATACTGACACCTCTTTTAACATATATATATATATATATATATATATATATATATATCTTTATACATAGTATAAATATATATACTTAGTAAAAATTTTTGAGAAAGGGGTTGTACTTTAATGAGTCCAACACTCATTCTTATCAACAAAAGAAGAAAATTGTGAGTACGGGTGCATATCCATTTTGCCAGAAAATGAGCAAAAAGCAATATCATCAGCAATTTGCAATTGCAAATTGCAACGCAAGTCCTCTTCTCTAGTTGGCCAAGAGAAGAGATGAAGATCAATTCCTTCACTATAAATAGAGAGCTTCAACTCTCTTATTAGACACACCAAAAAAGTACAGAGAGCAAAGAAAAATGCACTGAGTATTTTTCTACAAGGTATACCATAGACTATATAAGAAAAATAGTCCGTGAAGAAAAATATAATAAAGTGGAAAATCAAAAGAGGGTATTTCTTTTGTGTGTGTAGAAGTTCTCTTAGTATTGTACTCGTGCCTATACGGTGTAAAATTTCTTACTGTTGTGATATCAATTGCTCCTTTTGGCTCGTGGTTTTCCCCTATTTAAAAGGGTTTCCATGTAAAAAATTTTATTGTGATTATTTTTCCCATTTAATTCCTCTTATTTTTTACCATACTCATTTTGTGTTAGTCTGCATTCTTCCCAACAAAGTGGTATCACAACTTTGGTTTACAAAAGTAATTTTATTGGAAAAACAATGGAAGTCAACACTAGTAGAATAGTTGCTTTTAATGGTACTAATTATGCCATTTGGAAGGGGAAAATGAAAGATCTGCATTACGTTACGAATTTCTATCAACCAGTGTTTACTACTATAAAACCTGAAAATAAACAGATGAAGAGTGGAATCTGTTGCATAAACAGGTCTGTAGATTTATTAGACAATGAGTTGACGATAATATGTTGAACCATATCTCTGGTGAAACACATACTTGAACCCTGTGGGAGCATCTTGAAAGTTTGTATTCTCAGAAGACTAGGAACAATAAAATGTTCTTAATAAAACAGATGTTGAATTTAAAATATATTGATGGTTCTCTAATAACATATCACATGAATAATTTTCAGGGGATCATGAACCAGTTGTCTGCTATGGTCATTAAATTTGATGAAAAAAATCAAGGATTGATTCTACTTGGTTCCCTATCAGATTCTTGAAAAACATTTAGAATGTCATTATCAAATTCTGCTTCGGATGGTGTGATCTCTATGGATTTCGCCAAGAGATGTGTCTTGAATGAAGAGATGAGAAGAAAATCTCAAGGTTCTTCTTTATCAAACGTCCTAGTGACTGGCCCAAGGGAAGAAACAAAAATCGTGGTTCTCAGAATGAAGAACACAACAGGAGAAAATTTAGAGGCAAACTTAAAAATATTGACTTCTATCATTGTGGTATGAAAGGGCAGAAAGAACTTCTATCAGAAATTGAAAAGGGAAGATAAAGAAAAAGAAGAAAATAAAGAAAAAGGCAATAAAAATTACCTAGCCACCATTACCACTAAAGATCTTGTTGTCGTTCTTAATGTAGATCTGATAAATATTTCTTGTGCTAATTTATGCTGGGTTGTGGACATTGGTGCCGCATCTCATGTGACATCAAGGAAAGATTTTTTTTCTCTTTCTATACTCTCGGTGATTTTGGAACCTTGAGTATGGATAATGAGACTATACCTAAGGTGGTTGGTATCGGTACAATTTGTTTAGAAACTAATGTTGGAACTAAATTAGTTGTACACAATGTGAAGCATGCAGCTGTTGTTTGTCTGCACCTAATTTTTGTTCGTGTATTAGATGATGAAGGATATGTTAGTACAAATGGAGGAGGAAAATGGAAACTTGTTAAGGTTTCTTGGTTGTGGCTCGTGGCCACAAATGATGTGGTCTATACTAGACTATGGCTTCTACTTGTGCCATATATGGTGAATGTAGTTAAGGATTATAATTCTTAACATTATGACACAAGAGACTTAGTCGCATAAGTGAGAAAGGACTTAATGTTCTAGCAAGAAAAAATTGTTGTTAGATTTCAAAAGTGCTAAATTAATAAAGTGTGAGCACTGCTTGGTTGGAAAGCAAAATATAGTTTCCTTTAAGTCCTAACCCTCCTTCAAGAAAGACAGAGTGTCTTGAGTTAGTGCACTCTGATTTATGTGGTCCAATGAAGATAAAGACTTTGGATGGTGCACTCTAATTTGTCACTTTCATTGATAGATTGCTCAAGAAAATTTTGGATCTACGTCTTGAAGACTAAAGACCAAGTGCTAGGTGTCTTTAAACAGTTTCAAGTTTCAGTTGAGAGAGAAACTGGAAAGAAACTGAAATGTATTCATTCTGATAACATTGGTGAATGTTATGGACCGTTTGACAAATACTGCAAGCATCAGGGTATTAGAAACCAGAAGACTCCTCCTAAGACTCTTCAACTTAATGATTTGACAAAGACGATGAATAGGACAATGATGGAAAGAGTTAAATGTTTGCTTTCTAAAGCAAAGTTCCCAAACTCCTTTTGGGGGGAGGCTTTATTAATTGTTGTACATTTGATTAATCTATCTCTTACTGTGGCTCTGCAAAGTGATGTTAAAACAAAGTTTGGTATGGAAAGGAGGTTTCCTATGACCATTTGAGGATGTTTGGTTGCAAAGCATTTGTATATGTGCCAAAGGATGAGAGGTCAAAGTTAGATGCCAAGACAAGGTGGTGTATCTTCGTCAGATATGACCTTGACGAATTTGGTTACAGGTTATATGATCCAATTGAAAAAAAGCTTGTGAGAAGCCGCGATATTGTCTTCATGGAGAATCAAACAATTGAAGACATGAGAAAGCAGAGAAGCTAAAAACATCCAGTTTCGATAGTGTGATTCATCTTGGTCAAGTACCTCATGCAACTGTGCATGATGTTGGTGGGCTCGATGATCATGATGATGCTCAGGATCATGTTCAAGATCAACATTTTGATGTTGATAATAACAATGATGTTGTGATTGATAATCCTCTTGTTTATGAAGTTGTGGACGAATCAAATATTTCTTTTAGGAGGTCCACAAGACGATATGTTCCCTCGTCTCGTTATTCACCAAATGAGTATGTGCTACTAACTGATGGGGGAGAACATGAATGTTATAAGGAGACTATAGAAGATAAGCACAGAGATCAATAGATAGAAGCCATGTGAAAACCACACTTATGAGTTGGTGAAATTGCCTAAGGGTATGAGAGCTTTGAAGAATAAGTGGGTGTTTAAAGTTAAAATTGAAGAACGCACCTAGAAGCCTAGATACAAAGCTAGATTGATTGTTAAGAAATTCAGTCAAAGAAAGGTTATTGACTTTAACGACATAGTTTCACCTGTCGTGAAAATGTCTTCTATTCATACAATTCTTGGTCTTGCTACTAGTCGAAATTTAGCGATTGAGCAGATGGATGTGAAGATGACTTTCTTCACGGTGACCTAGAAGAGGATATTTATATGGAATAACCTGAGGGCTTCAAAGTAAATGGCAAAGAAAATTTTGTGTGCAAACTCAAAAAAGAGTCTTTATGGCCTAAAACAAGCTCCTAGATAGTGGTACAAGATGTTTAAATCTATTATGCGGGAACAAGACTACAAAAAGACTTCCTCAGACCATTGTATATTTGTACAAAAATTTTCTGATGATGATTTTATCATCCTATTGTTGTATGTGGATGTGTTAGAATATTTGCAGGTATGAATATGATGCTTTGATGATAACAAACAGAACCAGCAATAGCATGATAAGGAACTAGGTCCTGTATATTTGTACTAGTGGAGTCAAGCAGAATCCTTGTCGAAATAGGATTGCTATTTAAGGAAATGGAATTAGGATGGGATTTGGCAAAGGCAGCAACTTAGGAAAATGACTCCTTTATGTAAAAGAATCATGTGCCCTACTCAAGAAATGAATCCTATATGGAATGTCTCTAGGGTTCAATATAAATACAATCATCAATCCTAGAAGAGACAACTTTTGCAATTGAAAAATGGTGAGAACATTTAAGCAAGAGCGCAGGCACTTGGCTAGAGCACTCAAGCAAGATCTAGAGTTAGGTTTCCTTGATTGTTCAAGTCTTTTTATCAATCTTCTTAGAATCTTCTTTTAAGGACAAATATTGTACAAAGTTGTTTTTCTCTGTGTGAGTTGTAATTGAGAGTGGGTTTGACTCTCAATAGCTGAGTAAGTTTAAAGAGTGAGTTGTAAGTTGACTTTGTTTGTTTGAAGTTGGTGAAGTTGTTGAAATCCTAAGAGTGTAGGTGGTGGTTGTTTCTCCCTTGAGCAAGGAGGTTTTCCACTATAAGTTACTTGTTATCTTTCCTACTTTCTCTATGCGTGTTGGTATTGCTTATTGAACCAGGTTCACTAGCAGCTTAGGGTTGCAAATCCTTGCAAGTCTTTTCGGAACAAGGCTAACAACCTCGAAAAGATAATGTTGGCCCCACCCACAACACAAGAAAGAGCTTCTCAGTCTAGACCTCCACTATTTAATGGACATTACTACTGATGGTGAAAAACTCGGATGATGAATCACATTGAGGGAGAACACCCTGATCTTTGGAGTGCGTTGCTCAACGGACTAACCATTCCTATGAAAGATGGGTCAATTTTTGGTGCTCCAAGAGTGCCTAAGGAACATAGTGAGTGGAATGATGCTGACAAGATTGCTATTCACAGCTATGCCAAGGCTAAGAAAATCTTACAGTGCAGGAAGCATTGGTCCTGATTAATTCAACAGGATATCATCTTGTCAAGATGCTAAACAAATTTGAGATACACTACAAGTTGCTCAGGAAGGAACCACTCAAGTGAAAAAGGCAAAGATTGATAATCTTAACAGATAGTATGAGCTGTTCAGAATGCATAAAGGTAAAACCATACAGGTGATGGAAATCAGGTTCTCTGCCATTTTCAATGAGATTTACTCCTTGGGAGAAGTCATTCCCACTAGGAAGGCCATTAGAAAGCTTCTAAGTGTGCTACTTGAATCATGGGAAAGAAAAGTAGAAGCCATCATTGAAGCCAAGGATCTGGACACCATAACCATGGATCAGTTGATGGGAACTCTGGTCATTTATGAACTAAAGAAGAGTAAGGAGAAGGAGTTGAACAATAAGAGGAAGGATAAGAACCTGGTTTTGAAAGCTACTGAGAAAAAGGATTCGAAGAAGAAAACATTGCACTAATCACCAAGAAGTTCCAACAGGACTGCAAAAAGGAACCAGTGGACAAAGAAGGACTCCTCAATGAACAACTGAGAAAGATATAAGGGAACAACTATGTCACAGGTCTAGAAGTCCTGACCACTTCATCAAGTTCTATCCACTCTAGGCACTTGAGTACAAGAAGAATGTCCTAGAGAAACACAAGGAAACCAGGGCTGAACCATATGTTCACAAGGTTAGGAGGATGAAAAATTAGGAAGCGGATCTCTTAGTGCAAAGAGCGTTAGAATCACTAGCCAGCAACTCTGTTGATGAATCAGATGGTGAGGCACCTGACAACCAATCTCTCATGGCTATTGAGGAACTTGAAAAGTATGACTTTCTTGCTCTTGTCGCTATGGATGAATCTGACGATGAAAGTAGCAAGGAAGAGGTGATTACAGTGACTGATCTCAAGGCTGAGGAGGTTCACATCAAGCAAGAAAATCTAATGTTGATGGCAGGAGCAGGTTCTCAGGATCAGGATAGTGCATTATTAGACACCAAGGTAATTTTTTAACAGGCTAGAGCTAACATTCATTTGTACTCAAAGAAAAAGCTCGAGTCCCTATCACAGGTCCTGATTGAAGCATATCTGGTTGTTTGTGACTCCCAGGATCTTCTTCTATTGGACTACACTTAGCTAAGAACTGCGAATATTGATCTTGAGAATGTCAATCAAAAACTACATATGGAGATTGACAGTCTTAAGTCCTCTAGAAAGGAGAAAAACGACATAAGTCAAACTCAATCATATCTGGAGGAAAAGGTTAAGAAACTGGGGAACAAACTTGGTATCGTGTCGAATAAGAATGAAGTCCTTCTAATAGAACTGGACCAGACCAAAGCTAAATTAAAGTACAATATGAAATGGACCAAGTTCTCTGCATTGCTTGATGATATGCAACAAGGTCAGTTTACCACCAAGTATGGGATTGGGTTCAAAATCAAGGAACTCAAAGATCGTGCAAATAGACCATAGAGTCCTTTGCACCCGATCTGGGATGATCAGTCATTTAAGAGATAATTGCAATAAAAACTCAAAGGCTCATGATAGCATCATTGCTTACATCAGCATGAATTATGATAAGGGTAGACAAAGAAGGGGGAACAGGAAGGTATCCCCATAGGAGAAATAGAAACAGGATAGGAAAAAGATATCCCCTAAGAACTAACACATACTGGTCAGGCAGAAGATATCCACCTAGATTTAACTGGTTTAATAATGAAAGTAGATACTCTTCTAGAACCACCAGGCCTAAAAAGATTAAGAAGTATCTTCCTACCTGGGCAAAAAAGGATTTTATTTACCTTTTTTACAATCAAAAGGGACTGAAGTAGATCTGGTTACCCAAATCTCATCTTTGTTAATTGTGCAGGAACCAGTAGAAGGAAAATGGAAGCAGTGGTACTTAGACAGCGCATGCTCCAAACATATGACAAGAGACAAATGCAACTTCCTTCTATTGAGTGACTTCCAAGGTGGGAATGTAGGCTTTGGAAATGGAAAACAAGGTGAAATTAAAGGTATCAGAAATGTAGGACAATCTATGTCCCAGTGCATTGACAATTTGTACTATGTGGAGGTACTGAAACGTAATCTGCTGAGTGTCTCTCAAATGGGCGATGAAGGAAACAATGTACCTTTTATGGCCTCAAAATGCAAAGTAACGAATGCAGTCTCTAAGGGGCTCAAACTTAGGGGGAAGAGACACAAGAACATGTACAAAGTGGACATTAATGGACCTAGTCAACCTGAGATGAAGTGCTTGAGTGTCATGAGTGATGCATCGTCACTTTGGCACAAAAGGCTAGGATATGCCAGCTTCTCTACAATCAACAAACTAATCTTAAAAGAGCCAGTTCTGGGACTTACTAAAGGAAAAATTAGTGAAGGTCAAGTGTGTGGAGCTTGTGCTCAAGGTAAACACGCCAGGAGCAATTTTTAACTAGTAGGACTAGTCAGCACTAACAGACCTCTGGAATTAGTTCACATGGATCTCTACGGCCCTATGAGAGTCCAAAGCAAAGGTGGGAACAGGTATGTCTTCGTACTTGTAGATGATTACTCAAGGTTCACATAGACTTTCTTTCTAAATCTAGGGATGAAACTTTTGATGTGTTTGTTGTGTATGCTAAAATGGTCCAAAAGAATATAAACTGCCATCTGATGAGCTTGAGAAGAGACTGTGGTACAGAATTTGAGAATTCCAGCTTCCTCTGATTCTATGCTGAAAATAGCATGGCTCACAACTTCTCAGCCCCTAGAACTCCCTAGCAAAATGGGGTTGCGAAATGAAAGAATGAAACTCTAAAACATATTGCTAGAACTATGATGATAGCTAGTGATCTTCCACAGAGCTTTTGGGCCCGGCAAATGCGATGCAGTGAAAGCCCCTGCTCAAAAAGCTTCTTTCCCTTGGACACTAAGGTTGAGGGGGGTTGCGGTCTAATCCGATCGATTGCCTAAAGCCCGCGGACTTTGAGCAGAATCGCCTTCATCTGGGGCTAATCAGGGACTCTTGACTCTTTCCTTTTGCTTCATAATTTGTACTTCCACCACTGTACAGATTTACTAACTTGAACAAATTTGCAGGTATTCATCTCAAAAACATATGCCTGGACACATACATTAGGAACTGCTGATATTACCCTTAGTGTCCGACGTTGGAGTAAGGCATGGAGTCAGGGGAAACTATTTCTCACATGCTAACCTAACAGGTACGCCCTTGCCCTATAACTTCCACTGTCTGAATGAATACATGCCTTGCGAGTCTGTAGTCAATACCTGCACCTAGTTCTCCTTATATGTTCCTTAATATGGTAGGAAGGGTTCTTACTTTAAAAAAAGTCAATGATCACCATTTCTCGGGATCTCGAGAGTCACATCAGTTGCAGTGTGTCAAACCACGTCTTTTCAATCACATACCGGTGCCTCTTCCAACTCCTTATATACCCTTTAATATTCCCACCCGTGTGCCCCAAATTGTTCCTTACCTTCTTTGTTTTCAAACCAGAAAAAGCAAAACCCTTCTTCAAGAAAACAACCATCAATCAAGGGTGTCTTTTGTTTCTTACTCTGACACCGACTCAAATGCCACTGCCCCTTCAGGACCACTCATAGGGGGAACTCCACTCATCACCGTCGGCCCACAACTAGTCACCGCCATCGTCCTCGCCACCATCGCCGCTATGGGCTCCACTATTAATGAACCCCCTCGCTTTTCTTGCTCACCGTCTTCGCACCTGCCCTACTATCCACCCTGTCATTCTTGTCCAAACCCTACCACACGATTCTTGACTTGCCCATTCCTGGACCTAGACCCTCTGATCAATTCCTTATTGAAGAACCGTCTCCTTCGTCTTCCTCCACTGATACATCCCCAGTTCGGGTCGTGTTGCTTGCTCATGGCGCCTCTCCATTTACAATTGCTCCTGCACCTATGTTTCATGCTTTTGCACTAGAGCGTTCGGACTCACAGGATGACATTCCTTTCTCCTAAGTCCGCCACTATTTCTTTCGTTATCAAGCCCCTTCGCCTTCTTCTCCACAGCCTATCGCTCCTCACACTCATGGTCCCATCACCAGGAGCAAAAGGTGTGTGTTTGACTCAGCTGGCCCCTACTCCAATCACAAGAAGGATCGCTCGAGTAAGTCCTCCATCTCTCAGCCTTCCCCCGTCTAGGTTTCTTCCTCTCCTAAAGAGACGCCTGCATCTGGTTCACCCTCTGTCCCTCCTGCTCAACCCCATGGGAAAAAACATGTGGAGAATTTTAATTAGGTTAGGAAGGAACTCTATTTCAGCTCAACGCTATGCTCAGGGGCAAGGTCATCCACCCTGAGGTCCGTACTTATCCTGTGGTCGCACAATTGTGTGATAAATTGGCCTCCCAGAGTTGGATTAACCGTTTCTTTGATACTGAGACCCTTGTTTTTGAGTCTGAGATGGTGGAATTCTGTGTGAATCTTGCTTTTTTTGAGGGGTATATGGCTACCTCGAGGGTGTATAGGATAGATATTATGTTTGATAAGGAGAAGTTGGGGAAGATACTACAAATTCCATCGGTGGGGCTAACTGAGTATGTGTGGTTGGAGGATGTTGGTTGTGTTTTGACCTCCAAGTACTGATGGGCGAGTCACTGATGTGCCCAGGAAAGTGTTTAAGGCAGAGATGCCATCATATTTGAAGCTTTTGTTTGAAGTGGTGTATAAAAGGGTGTTGCCCGGAGGCGAGCGCAGGTATGAAGCAACAAATCATGATATGGGGATCGTTCAAGCGATAGACCTGCAGGAACCTGTAGACTGGCCTGCTCTGATTCTGCATCATATGGCACGCATTGTTGATCCTGCGGAAGGCCCCCGTCAGCTCGCCTATGGTAATCTGCTGACTCAGCTCTTCAGGGCGATTCAGGTTCCGCTTGGGGCAGGGAGGGATCTGACCAAGAAAGACATGATTGATTACCACACTGCCGTTGAGTGCAAATGTGCTCCTCCTATTGTCATTGTTGCTATTGTTGCTGCACCCTCCATCGAATTCTACTTTTACTATCACTCAGATCATGATGGGAACTTCGAGTGGCTCAACTTGAGCAGGCTCATCTTCAGGCCCAGGTTGGTGATCTTCAGGATCAACTTGGAGACTCTCAGGCGGAAGTGGTTCGCCTTAAGGACCGGCTCCTTCTGTAGTAGGTGGATCATAAGTGGACTCCCTCCTTAGGTTGCTAGGCGCAGGCCCCTCATCCCCTCACCCTTAGTACTCGTAGTCCTATGCTATCCTTTCTTTTGATTCGCACTATAGACAATTTTTTTGGCTTGTATAATTTTTTTGTGGATGCTTGTAAAGGCATTGGTGCTTGCCTGTTATTTTTTGCTGCAGATATCATATTATGCTTTCTCTTGTTGTGTTACTCTATGCTATATGGATGGCTAATATCTTCAGTTCTAGTATGTTATGTCTGATGTTGTTCCTGTTTTTGGTATCTGTACTAATGTTCTTGTTACCTAGTTTGTGCCAATGCTTGTTGTCTTTTTTGAGATGTCAAAAGGGGGAAGTTTTATAGGAACTCATATATGCCTAGAGGTTTGCCATTGTCAAAAAGTGGGAATTTGTTAGAATCTTTGCAGGTATAACTATGTTGTTTTGATAATGACAAACGGAACCAGCAACAGCATGACAAGGAACCAGGTCATGTATATCTGTACCAATGGAGTCAAGCAGATTCCCAGTCGAAGTAGGATTGCTATTTAACGAAACAGAATCAGGATGTGATTTGGCGAAGGCAATAACTTAGGAAAAGGACTCCTTTATAGAAAAGAATCATGTGCCCTACTCAAGAAAGGAGTCCTATATGAATGTCTCCAGAGTTCAATATAAATACAATCATCAACCCTAGAAGAGACAACTTTTGCAATTGAAAAATGGTGAGAGCATTCAAGCAAGAGCATGGGCATTTGGTGAGAGCACTCAAGCAAGATCGAGAGTTAGGTTTTCTTGATTGTTCAAATCTGTTTGATAATCTTCTTAGAATCTTTGTTTAGGGACAAATATTGTAAGAAGTTGTTTTTCTTTGTGTGAGTTGTAATTGAGAATGAGTTTGGCTCTTAATAGTTGAGTTTGAAGAGTGAGTTGTAAGTTGACCTTGCTCGTTTGAAGTAGTTGAAATCCTACAAGTATAGGTAGTGGTTGTTTCTCCCTTGAGCAAGGAGTTTTTCCACTATAAGTTACTTGTTATCTTTACTGCTTTTTTTGTGCATGTTGGTACTGCTTATTGAACCAGGTTCTCTAGCAGCTTAGGGGTACAAATCTTTTCGGGATGATATGTTGATTGTGGACAAGGATACTTCCAAAATTGACAAGCTGAAGAATGAGTTGTGTAAGTCATTTTCTATGAAAGACTTGGGCCATGCCAAACATATCTTAGGCATGAGGATCACTCGTCTCAGAGATGAAAGGAAGATCTATATGTCACAAAAGAAGTGTACTGGAATGTTTCAACATGAAGAATGTTAAGCCTGTTAGCACACTTCTTGCTAGTCATATGAAATTGAGAAAGAAGATGTGTCCAACAACAAGGGAGGAAAAAGAAAGTATGGTCAAAGTTCCATATTCCTCAGTCATTGGAATTCTGATGTATGCAATGGTATGCACTAGATCTGATATTGCTCATGCGATGGTATTCAAAAGTTGTGAGTTCAAGCTTTTGTGTTTGTTATAAACTAAGAAAGGGATTGCATATGATAAATTTAGGATGAAGTAGTATTTATACTACTTCCCTTGATTTATTAAAGTAGAATCGAAGAAAGGTATATTTAAAAGATCAATTGACCTTGGATCTTGATCATGATCAAAGATTTAGGCCAGTTGAAATATTTTCTTGGTATGAAATTAGCAAGATCAAAAGAAGGCATCACAGTATCACAAAGAAATTATGTACTAGATCATTAGGGATGAATGGTTATTGTCCAACTGCAACACCTATTAGTCCAAATATAACATCTGAAAACAAAGTAGAAAATTAAGTTGATCAAAATCAATATCCTAGTCCAGTAGGAAGTTAATTTAATTATAACACACTAGACCTAATATAGGTTTTATTATAAGCTTAGTGAGTTAATTAATCTATTGGTCGAAGAAAGAGCACCACAAAGTGGTCTATTGAATTCTAAGATACCTGAAAATTTTCTTCAGGGAAAGGATTATTTTTAAAAAAAAAAAATCGACACGAAGGCATTGAAATTCTTACTATTGCGAATTGGACATGTTTTATTACTGACATGATGTCTACATCTAGATATTGTACATTTTATATGTGGAAATCTTGTGACTTGAAGAAGTAAAAAAGCAAAATATGGTAGTCTATATCAGTGTTAAGCTGAATACCGATCTATGGCTTATGAGATTTGTGAAATAATTTAGCTCAAGAAAATAAAGGAACAACCAAAAAAAAAAATATTTTCTTTACCAATAAAGTTGTATTGTGACAACAAAGTCGCCATAAGTCGGAACAATCCCTCCGGCCGTTATGGGTAAGCCAATGATAAAAGAATGTAGGCTTAAAGGTTGATATCCACAAATGAGCATGTCTTCTTATATCTTATATGTTCTTTAAAGGTTTCTATCATGATTCTTAAATTGCATTGACATTGCTCATATTTTACTATCATGCCTTAAATGAAATGCTTATCATGTTTTCCAACTTAGTCAATTTCATATCATGACATATTGCATGTCCGAAGCCCATGGTGCTCAGTATTCTATTCACCCGGGATATACCAAAATATATAGAAATTTTAGAGAGGTGCATTGGTGGAACAGCGTGAGAAAGGACATAGCAAGGTTTATGGCCAAATATTCTAATTGTCAACAAGTGAAAGTTGAGCATCAAACAAATATCAAGAGGCTTAGCTCAAGATATTGAAATCCCACCTTGAAAGTGGGAGGATGTGAACATGGACTTTATAATGGAATTTTCAAATATCCATGTGAAACATGATTCAATTTGAGTGGTGATAGATCGAATGACCAAGTCGGTGTATTTTCTACTTGTTAAGACTTTTTACACCGTCGATGATTATGCAGAGATGTATATCCAAGGATTAGTAAAGTTTTATGGTGTTCCCTTGTCCATTATTTTGAATTGTGATACTTATTCACCTCACAGTATTGGAAATGCTATCAAAAGGATCTTGGTACAAGGGTCAGGTTAAGCACCGATTTTTACTCTCAAAGCAGTGGTCAAACCAAAAGAATAATTCAAAATTTAGAGAACATGTTGAGGACATATATAATTGACTTCAAGAGAAGTTTGATGATCATCTACTGTTGATTGAGTTTGTTATAACAGTAGTTATCATTCTAGCATCCACATGCCTCCTTTTGAGGCTTCATATGGTAGGAGATGCAGGTTTCCCGTTGGGTAGTTTGAAGTAGGTGAGGCCGCTTTGATAGGTCCCGAATTGGTGCTTGAGGCTCCAGATTTTCATATCCAATAATTCAAAATTTAATTAAATAAGGTGGTAATTTGAAGTAGAAAAGTTTAACCATAAAGATGACAATAAAGTTTTAGGCTAAATATAAAAGAGGGGAAGTCGTGTAATATTTATTTTAATCACAAAATAAGTACTTATATAATAAACTAATATCATAGAAGACGTGTTGTGTGCTTCTTTCTAATTAAACATTTCTCTATACAAAAATATTTATCGTCAAATTGGTTTACCGGGTATGTAAGGTGCTAATGTTCTATATTAATGCATAAACAAAGTCGATAATATGGTGTTGAATGTTCAAACTCCATTTAGAATCATTTTCTATTTCAAAAATAATAAATTAGTACTAATTGATAGATCAAACACACACACTCACTATCTCTCTCTCTCTCTACATATACATACATATATATATATATATATGTATGTATCTTCTTTTGCTGTGTCATTAGTCAAGGGAGAATCGTGTCAGTGTCATCTCGACAAGTTTGGAGGCCTAAGGCCAAACTTCATATAGAGAGACTTCATATATAAATTGAATAATTATAGCATACCTATTGTAATCCTACAAATAAGGCCTGAAGATATAAGATATACGTAGATATTATGAAGCAAGAACGTAAACAATGAAAATATATAAATAGAGTTAGAATAATAAAATCTTACTTAAAAATGTGAAAAGTTTATATTATGATATAGCACTAAATAACTTGATATAGTGATATTAAAGTAGTGTTGATTAGTTTTAGTACTTCAAATTTGAAGAAGATACCAATAAATAAATTTGATCTTTTTATAAACATACAACGACGGATTTTGCATAATATAGAAAGTGTGACCATTTGATAGATTTTAGAATATTCACCAATGAGATCATAAAATTAGTGAAATAAGGAGAATTAAAAAAATGATAAATATAATAATAATAATTTTGATTCATGATAATCATGATAATATAAATAAAGCAACATAATAGATAACCACATAAGAAATTATGCTACAATTGACTAAACACTAATTCATTTCCCAATTGTTACAACGGTCTCTATGTTATATGAGTTATAAAATTATTAAATTTTCTATCCATTCTTTTTTAAAATTATCAATACATGAGATTCTTTTAACAAAATATATAAATATATATACACATATTAGGGAAAAAGTTAGCCCTAAAAAATTTTGGGCCCCAAGCAATGGCTTTAGTAACCTTATGGTCAAGACGATCCTGAATCGTGTATTCACAAATCAATTGTGAACATGGACATTGACTTGCATATAGTTTAATTGGATCAAGTCAACTTTCATTTTTCATATTGATTCTACAATGAAAAAGAAAATTCGAAACAAACTAATATCTTGTTATGCAGATAAAAACCAGTCTTTATAAAGTCGTCCCCGAAAATTCTTGGTAGCTTCGAGCAATAATTGTCACTTTATCCCTATTGTTTCCAGGAACTGTTGTACTAATACAAAATGTTATTTTTCAGTCAAATCTATGTGACAAGTTTCTTCCTTGTCTTTTTTTGCTTAAAAAAAAATTATTTCATGACCATAAAAATAAGATAATATTAGTCCAAATCATTCTGAATAGTCTCATAATTTAAACTAGTCTAAAATTTGGTGGAAGACTTTTCCAAGGATGACTCAATTCAATAATTAAGAACAAAAACATCAGCAACTATAAGATTAACCAATTCTGTTTGTTAAAAAAGTATCTAATAAAGGGAAGATGGATACTGAGAAGAGACTCTATGAAGCTGCAGTTGAAGGCGATGTTAGAGTTTTACAAGAATTACTTCAACGAGATGCTTTGATTCTTGATAGACTGACTTTAACTTGCTTCAGTGAAACACCTTTGCACATAGCAGCACTGCGTGGGCATGTCGAGTTTGTGAGGTTAATTCTGGCTCAAAATCCTCACCTTGCTGCTGAATTGGATTCGCGAAAGTCATCTGCTCTTCACATAGCTTCAGCCAAAGGGCACCTGCATATCGTCAAGATGTTGCTGTTGGTAAATCCTGAATTGTGCCTGACTCGTGATCGTGATGGTGGAAATCCTCTCCATCTCGCAGCCATCAAAGGTCGAGTTGAAGTCGTCAAAGAACTGATACATGTCAGGCCACGTGCAGCTCTAGGAACGATGATCAATGGAGAAAACGTCTTCCATTTGTGTGGGAAGCATAATCAGCTGGAGGTTCTGAAGGTGCTAATGGAGATTGGATGGAACCATGATTTGTTGAATGCAAAGGATGGTGAAGGACACAACGTTCTGCAGCTGATAAGCAAATTGAGGTTTGTGACTTCGTTCCTTAGAAAACAAATTGACTTCATTTTCTTATGAGCAGAGTGGAAACTAAACCATCTAATCTTGCAGACTGTCAAGTACTTGCTAAAGACACATTATTTAGGGGGAAATAACCATTCTCCGGTATCTTCGACACCAGCATATTTAGGGGAAATCAGTCCGAAAAGCCCCCATCAAAAGGCGATTGGCTTACGCGAGACGATAATGGTGGTGGCCTCACTTATTGCAACCATGGCATTCCAAGCTGGAGTGAACCCTCCAGGAGGTGTTTGGGAACAAACCAAATTGAATGACCAGGGAATACTCTTACATAAAGCAGGGGAAGCAGTAATAGCTTATAATCATGCAAAATATTATCGATATTTCCTTCGTGTCAACACCATTGCCTTTGTCTCTTCTCTCAGCACAATCTTGCTGCTCATAAGTGGATTGCCCTTCAGGCGCAGGCTTTTCATGTGGGGTTTGATGGTTATCATGTGGCTGACTGTCACCTCAGTAGCACTCACTTATGGCATATCCATTTACGTCCTCACGCCTACCAAAGACACGACCTGGTCAGATCATTGAAATTGCATTCATGGTATGCTGTGGCGTAATGGCACTACTATCTAGTCGGTAACATGATGCGCTTGTTGCGTATATGGCAGAAAAAGAAGCCGAAAGAAGATCAGCAGCTGTACAAAAGTTTGTAAATTCAATTCATGTCAATGTTTGATCTGTTGCATTTATAAAATAGGACTCAGCCATTACAAGAAATATTCATGACTGCTTCGAGAATCTAATTTCATTGTCATGAGTTATGGGTATGTTGTCGTTATATAAAACAACATTGTGCATATGAAGAAAAAACACTTGTTTTTCAGGTAAGGAAAGTGGTTGATATATATTTTCTTGCAAGGTGATGGATTGGAGTGAAAATGAGCACCTAGTATTCGAACATTATATGGAGAAGCTTTCTCTACTCCTCCTCTTTAAAAAGAAGGGACACCTTATGTTCTTGAACCAACAACTATGGTTTGACTAATCCAACCACCTCCATTCTTTGGGATAAATAAAGGATAGTAAAGAAATATTCACTTCTTATCTATTAGTTAAGCCTTATGACTTGATTACATGCTCTAACTCGCTCTCCATGGATGAATTGTACAAAGAAACCTTCGTGTTATATTTCACTAAGAAGAATCACATAAAATTTGCAAAAAGTTGCAATGGCAACCTCAAAAAAGAACATAGTAGCACTGATAATTGTAAGAATTTAAAACTCCTACTTTGTGTTAAAACTGCCTGATATTCAAAAAATCAGTTGCATGTTAAAACGTAATTAAAATGTTGGAAGTAGTCTATAACGACAAGGTACGACCCTAACATATTACCAAAATGAAAATATATAATCATAATCATTTGAGTTCATTTCTTGCAACTAATTTATTTACTATTGAAAATGTACTGCTTAGTCCAAGATTAACTAATAAGCATACCATAAAATTCTAATGAGAAAAGTCATACTACAAATAAACGAAGAAAGAACGAAGAGTGTATAACTCTAATAAAAAGCATATGATAACAGCTTTAAAATAATAGTATTTAATTACATACCCAAATTAGTCATCGTACTTCCTCACATATGATTTTAAAAAAATTTTAAGAGTTAGGAGCTAGCTATCATTGAGCACCAATCTTTGATTGGTTTTGACGCAACAATTATTCTACAATATATTTGGAAGCACGACATGACATATGCCTATGAATTATGCTATTGCTATTCATCTGATGAAGAACACTTGAATTCTTCCATAGTTACAATATTGGTTGCTCTACTTTAATGGTAATTTATACAATACATGCAAACATAGCTACATGCTACTTTACTAATTCATTTGTAATTGGAACCGATCAGAAAAATATATGTTAGAATTCGTTACCTCTTTAGATTGGCAAAATTTACAGCTCCATCTCTTCAATCTTCAATCCGAAAGTTGGAACTTGCTTTCTTTTCACATTGATATATATGGTGTTTCTTCTTCATTATCTTCTTTTTTATTGGATTTTGGACAGTCTGTTGTTTTGTTCGTTTGAACGAATTATATGGTTGAAATACATGTAATTATATGCTCACTATTGCTTGTTGGCTTTTTTGGGCTGCCATTTTTAATTCTTTAGTTTCTATCGCTTGTATAGACTATTATTGCAGTGCCTCTATTGAATATTTTCAGGTCTTTTCCTTTGTTTTGTTCAATCATTTGTAAGGTTGAAATATGTCTAATAATACGCTTAGGATGGTTCATTTATGAATTTTGGGCTGTCACTTTTGATTTGTTAGTTTCTATTACATCTAAATACTATTGTTGTATTGCCTCGGCATTGTACACGCTTCCAGCTCCTCTACAACTACCTTTCGCCCAACGTGATCACGAATGAAGACAAAGAATTACGTAGATAGGAGGATGTTATCCCAATGGGTGCAGGATCTACTTCAACATAAGGTTCAATACTTTATGCTTCAGTTTCTTCTTCTTTTAATAATTTTGATACCACGGAACAAGTATCAAATCCCATGTACAAAACTTTGCGCAAGCTGTCACCATATGCCTTCTTTAGATAAAGTATAGCTTGCTAAACCTTCAAAGCGTAGGTAAATTCACCTACAACCATTGAAAGCAAGCTCTAAGTTTTTATTTGATTTGTACATGCAGGGTTTTTTTGAAATGTTAAAATAAGAAAAGTCATATTTTCAACTTCAAAAATTCTGCTGCTTTTTTTTCCTAGACTAGTCTCTAGATCTTTCATGAATAACCAAAAATGCACATGGCCTATTGATGCAAAATCACGTTGAACAACAAAATGTAAGGATCTAAACGTGATTGATAGAATCTCTAACTTATAATAAAGAATTTTTTGTTCATCAAAATTTTGTATTTCACTAATAATTCTGTAAGTTAAATTTTAACTATCTAAAATTTGGTTCATACTCCAAAAGATATGGAGAATAATGAGGCCTTGTTTAAGAAATTCAGTAATGATTATAATATTTAAATAGGCAATAGCCATGATCAAAGAAAGTTGAATCAATAACAAATCATTTTTCATAGAATTTGATCAAATAATAACATGAACCTTGGTATAACATATTTAAATTATTATAATATTAAGAAAGAAAAATGATCATCTAAAAATTCAGAAGCTTCATTTAAATTTCGGGAGAAGGAGCTGGTGTTGGTTGATCGTATTCATGATAGTGCCTTTCATGACCGTGGTGATGGTGCCTTTCATGCCAATGGTGATGGTGATGGTGCCCTTCATGATCATGGTGATGGTGATGGTTCCTTTCATCACCATGATGATGGTGATGGTGATGGTGCCTTTCATCACCATGGTGATGGTCACCTTGATGATGGTAGGGGTGGGGGTGTGGGTGTGGATGATGGTGGTGATAATGAGGTTGGTGGTGATAATGAGGATGATGATGAGGATTTTATGTTCATGAATAAAGTATGACAGTAGTTTCTTCAGAAGTTGGTGGACTAATTGGGGCATCTACAAGTGAATCTTGGAGAATTGGTGAGCCAGTAATTTCTTCAAAAATTGGGGTTAGAGTGTCTTCATCACTAGGAGAAGGGGCAATTGGTGTATCTTCCAAAAGTATTCTCCTGGAGAAACTTGGAGTTGAGAGAAACAAAAGGCAAAGGAGAAAACAAGGGGAGTAAATGCAAAGAAGTGGCCATTTTTTGCAATTCACTAGATTGCATTTCTAATTGCAATGGTGAGAAAAGTATAAATAGTTTATATAGAGTAGACATGGTCTTTTGGTATTAAATTTTAATTTCTTTTATTTTCATTAGGTTTACTTTCTAAAAATCAAGATTGCCTTTATTTTACTGTTGAGTTAGTGGCAACTTAAAATGTTAGTCAAAGTTTAGAGAATTTTAAAAATGCATATTAATATTAATTACTTTATGCATTTTCACTCTAGAGAATCGGAATGTGGCTAGTAAAATGGGAAGGAGGGAGTACTCCTTGTTGGCACTCAGTTTTGACTTTCACAATATAAATTAATTATCTAGCTTCTTCAATTTTTCAACAAATTGAAATAATTATTTTTGAAAAATACAAAATCTATGAAATAAAATAATAGAAAGATGTTTCTAGAAATATTTTTTTTTCAATCAATTCCTCCCCAACTTAAATAAAATATAACCAAAATTAGGTAAGGTGGGGGAAAAGAGCAGTGCTTTCTAAGTCTAAGATAATAAGAGAAAATTGTAGCTGAAAGAAAAGAAATTTCAAAGTCTCCAACTTATTCATAAAACGATATTGTATAGATGAAGAAAAAATTACTTGTTTTTTCAGGTAAGCAAAGTGGTGGATGTATATTTTCTTGCAAGGTGATGGACTGAAGTGAAAATGAGCACCTAGTATTCGAACATTGTATTGAGAAACTTTCTCTACTCCTTCTCTTTAAAAAAAAGGGACACTTTATGTTCTTGAACCAACAACTATATTTCGAGTAACCCAACCACCTCCATCCTTTGGGATCAATAACGGATAGTAAAAAAAAATTCACTTCTTGTCTATTGCTATACCTTATGACCTGATTACATGCTCTAACTCGCTCTCCATGGATGAACTGCATAAAGGAACCTTCATGATCATATTATATTTCACTAAGAAGAATCACATAAAATTTGCATAATGGTGCAACGGCAACCTCAAATAGAACATAGTAGCACTGATAATTGTAAGAATTTAAAATTCTTACTCGTGTTACAACTGCCTGATATTCAAAAAATCAGTTGTATGTTAGAACGTAATGAAAATGTTGGAAGTAGTCTATACCACAAGATACGACCCTAACATATTACCAAAATGAAAATACATAATCATAATCAGTCGAGTTCATTTCTTGCAACTAATTCATTCACTATTGAAAATGTACTGCTTAGTCCAAGATGAACTAATGAGTATACCACAAAATTATAATTAAAAAGTCATACTACAAATAAACGAAGAAAGCACGAAGTGTGTATAACTCTAATAAGAAGCATATGACAATAGTTTTAAAATAATAGTATTAAATTACATACCCAAATTAGTCCTCCTACTTCCTCACATATGATTTTAAAAAATTTAAGAGTTATGAGCTAGATATCATTGAGCACCAATCTTTGATTGGTTTTGACGCAACAATTACTCTACAATTCATTTGGAAGCATGACATGACATATGCCTATGAATTATGCTATTACTTTTGTCTGATGGAGAACACTTGAATTCATCCACAGTTACAATATTGGTTGCGCTAGTTTAATGGTAATTTATACAATAAATGCAAACATAGATACCTGCTACTTTACTAACTCATTTGTAATTGAAACCGATCAGAAAAATATATGTTAGAATTCATCACCACTTTAGATAGGCAAAATTCACAGCTCCATCTCTTCAACCCTGAAGTTTGAAATTGCTTTGATTTCACAGTGGTATATATAGTGTTTCTTCTTCTTCATATTCTATTTTACTGGATTTTGGCTGCCTGTTGTTACGCTCATTTGAATGATTTATACGGTTGAAATACATGGAAACATCTGCTCACTACTGTTCGTTGGCTTTTTTGACCTGCCATTTTTAATTCCTTAGTTTCTATCGCATGTACAAAATATTGTTGCAGTGGCTCTACTGAATATTTTCAGGTCTTTTCCTTTGTTTGGTTCAATCATTTGTATGGCTAAAATATGTCTAATTATACGTTCAGTATAGTTCATTTGGGAATTTTGGGCTGTCACTTTTGATTTGTTAGTTTCTATTGCATCTAAATAATATTATTGTATTGTCTCGGCATTATACACGCTTCTAGCTCCTCTATAACTACCTTTCGTCCAACATGATCACAAACAAAGACAATGAACTGTGTATATAGGAGGATGCTATCCCAATGGATGCAGGATCTACTTAAACATAAGGTTCAATACCCTATGCTTCAGTTTCTTCATCTTTTAATAATTTTGATACCATGGAACAAGCATCAAGTCCCATGTGCAAAACTTTGCACAAGCTGTCACCATATGCCTTCTTTAAATAAAGTATAGCCTGCTGAACCTTCAAAGTGTAGGTAAATTCACCTAGAACCATTGAAAGCAAGCTCTAAGTTTTTATTTGATCTTTACATGCAGGGCAGTTTTGGAAATGTTAAAATAGGAAAAATCATATTTTCAACTTCAAAAAATCTGCTGGTTTTTTTTCCTTGCCTAATCTCTAGAGTTCTCATGAATAACCAGGCACGTGCATGACCTATTGGTGCAAAATCACGTTGAACAACAACACATAAGGATCAAAATGTGATTGATAGAATCTCTAACTTATAATAAAGACTTTTTGGTTCATAAAAATTTTATATTTCACCAATAATTCTGTAAGTTAAATTTTACTGATCTAAATTTGGTTCATAGTCCAAAAGATATTGAGAATTATAAGGCCTTGTTTAAGAAATTCAATAATAATTATAATATTTCAATAGGCAATAGCCATGATCTAAGAAAGTTGAATCAATAACAAATTATTCTTCCTAGAATTTGATCATATAAAAACATGAAACTTGGTAGAACATATTTAAATTATTATAGTATTAAGAAAGAAATTTGATCATCTAAAAATTCAGAAGCATCATTTAAATTTCGGGAGAAGGAGCTGGTGTTGGTTGATCGTGTTTATGATAGTGCCTTTCATGACCATGGTGATGGTGATGGTGCCTTTCATCACCATGGTGATGATGACCTTGATGATGGTGGTGGTGGGGGTGGGGGTGGGGAAGATG
>JAOTQR010129306.1:0-22399 GCA_025774065.1 Solanum ossicruentum | reverse complement strand
AACCATGGTGTGCCAACTAACCATTACCTATTGTCCCAGTCAACCTCTACTTGGTCAGGTTTAGTTGATTAGATGAGAACACATCAATTGAATCCTATCATTTACTTCCCCTTTCCTATTCATCACTACCTTGGTCGGGATCATGATAGTAGGCAAGGTTTGGTGTTGGCCACCACCAAACAACAATGAAAATGAAGGGAATAAACAATACATGCAAACCCCAATCATAGAAATGCAATAAATCTAGGTCATCTCAAGTCAATTACTCATGGTTCCCGTAACCCCAAGTTGTGGTGCTTAGCTACCCATGGCTAAAGCAAAACCAACAAAATGTAAAGACAAGACATAGTTGAGAGTTTTGCCCAAAACAATGAAGAATGATAGCACAACAAGTTGCAAACAACAAGCTTGATATAATAAGAATGAATACAACAAGGATTTGCACTCTCTAAAAGTGAGTTTTGCAAGATAAAATTAAAATTTATGATAAAACCCTAAACTATCATAGAGAGAATATTCAAAAGTGATGTTCAATTCCTCATTTCGAGTATGGTGTCTCTCCTCCAAATAAAACCCTAACTTAAAGTATTCATAGTGGTTACACATTTAGCCCTAAAATTCTACATAAAAGATAGTTGGCAGCTAGTACCTCTCACTTGTACGGCTCGTAGGGTGACCTACAACTCGTAATCGGGGGCGTGTATAAGGTTCTTGGAATTTTGGACTCAACTAGTATGACCCACTGGTACGAGTCATTTCTTTGGCTATGTCTTGTATGCTCCTCTCATAGTTTAGGCCTTCAGTTTTTTGTCCAATGTTTTGGCTCTCTATTTCCTGCTAAAATTTCACCTATACAAGTCTTAGTGAGACCTACGACTCGTAGGGTGCCCTCGTAATGCTGACCTCTACTTGGAAGATTCCTGATTTTTACTCTCTATTTCTCACTACGATATCATCATACAACTCATTTCTTGGGCTACAACTCGTACGTGAGCTCGTATGTCCTATGCTTAAGCAATATCTGCAATTTTCCTCCAAAGTCATGCCAACCTACCTTTTTTGCAATAACAACACAAAAACACATAAAACCATTAAAATTACCTTTAAGAACTCACAAAATTGCTCGATTTAGGCATCACAGGTGTTGTATTTTGACAGCACAACAACACACTCAACTTAAAACTGTTGCTTATCCTCAAGCGATGACTCAATCTTAGCAGACAATGAGAAACACATAATAGCTATACTAATGGAATATTAATCACTTACTCTAACTTAGGTACCCAACTTTCATTATGCAAAACAAGTTTGCGAGGTTACTAAGCAAAAGAGAACATAAAGATGCATCTTGCAACCCAACTATGATAAGCTAAGGAGTATCAACCATCCACAATCACTAGTATAGTCATATTCTAATCAAGTAGTACAAATGGCCTCACAGAAAAGAAGTCCCTCTAACTCACTTACAAAACATTTAAAATTCAGGGACTATGCAAGTATTCTCACTCTCACAAATGAAATTCATGCAAAATGACTAACACCTAGGGTTGCCCTTATACTCAATTTTAGGATTGGTGAAAACGTGGATCTGGATCATTTTAGGACTTAACGACTTGTAACATATGCTCATGGGGCTTTGGTATGGCATTTTAGGCAAGTAATGACTAAAAGCTATCCTCAAACTATGTTCACCAATACTTTTGCCTTCATAACCCAAACATGTTCACTAAATCTACCTTATTCTCCTATTTCGATCTTTTCCCAGGTGCTTGCATTCTCTTTTTAGCTGTGTTTTATTAATGAACTCATTTATGCTATTTCTTTCAATTCAAGAAACTTTTCTTCTCTTTTTCCTCCCTAGGCTCATGACTTTTTTTCATTTCTTTCTTTATTTTCCAACTAACCACCTCATTGTCATTACTTTACGACAATAAGGGCTACCCTAAACTTAGGCTTTTAGCCGGAGGTGAAGTACACAATATCTAAAACCCAAACCAGGGCCACCATTTGTAGCCACCCTCAACTTAGGCTTTTAGACTCAATTAAGGTTCACATGTTCAAGGATAGACCAGGGCCAATATCAAGGTATTTCATTAAACAAGGTTAAGCCAGTGCGGTGGCAAGAAAGAAGGAGTACATGAGAAGCTCAAACATATGGAAGAAAGGGTTCACTAACACATTTAGTAGGTCATTTAAGAAAAAGTGGGCTCACTAGAAGAACAAAGGCCTAAGATCCCTTCCAAATCAACCATATCAGCAAACCAATCTTAGAGTAACAAGGCAAATTCTGGGTCCATACATGATACATAAATACAACAATATAAGCTCACAATACACATGTCAATGCACACACAATCAAGTATAGACTCACAGGTCATGCTTCAAGTCTTAACTTACCTTTACATTATTAGAACAAATATCACCAAATAATCAAAACACATAATTGCATCAATAACCATAATCTCAAAAAATTTAGGGGCACCAATTTCCCAAACCAATAAAAAAAGAATTTAAAAACTATGTATATACCAATAGATCATACTACTATGTATTTACACATAAAATACACTACCTACATATGTTGGTCAATAAAAAATTAAATATCTACAAGGAAAAAGAATCACGACAAGAAAACCTTGGTATCAAAAGTAGGGGAAGTTATAAACTCGAGGCTACTCAGACTTCACCTTAATCCATAACTTCCCACACCTCACCAAAATAGAATATTTTGTCCTTAAAGTAAAGACAAGAATAAGAAGTACAAGGGGCATAGCTTGGGTTGCCTCCCAGAATGCTCCTGATTTATTGACGCAACATGATAGGAAGTAGTTTGTACTCATGCCTGTTCAAGGTCCCAATCTTTCACTATCTTGATTTCTTTCATATCTCCCATGTACAGTTTGACCCTCTGGCCACTGACTTTGAAAATTTTACCATCCGTACTTTCTAACTCAATGGCTCCATAACTAGAAACGCGTACCACCTTGAAAGGTCCCATCAACTTGGATTCGAGTTTCTCGGTAAATCACTTCAACCTAGAGTTATAAAGAAACACCATATCTCCTAGGGAAAATTGGCGGTTCTCAATTTTGTGGTCATCCTGAACCTTCATCCATTGCTTGTACAATGCAAAGCTCTCATATGCTCGCAACCTAAACTCATCAAGTTCATTTACTTGCATTAATATAGATGTTGCTACTTCATTCTAGTCTAGATTTAGCTTCTTCAGTGCCTATAGTGCCTTGTACTCAAGTTCAACTGGTAGATGACATGCTTTCCCAAAATACAATTGATACAGACACATTTTTATTGGAGTTTTGAAAGCTATAAGGTAGGCTTATAAGGCGTCGTCCAACATTCTCGACCAATTAGTGAGATTCACTTGCCCACTTGTTTGGGGGTGGTATGAGGTTGCCACATGATGCTTAACACCATACATTTCAAGGAGAGCTTTGAACAGTCGATTGCAAAAGTGAGAATCTCCATCACTGATGATTGCTCGAGGTGTACCAAACCTGGAAAAAATGTTTCTTCGAAGAAACCTAGTAACACTCTTGCCCTCATTATTTGGTAAGGCTATTGCCTCTACCCATTTAGAGACACAACCAACTTCAACCAAAATGTACTTATTATCATAAGAGCTAATGAAAGGTCCCATAAAATCAATTCCCCAAACATCAAATAGTTCTATCACCAAAATAGGATTTATTAGAAGTTTGTTCCTTCGAGAAACCCCACCCTCTCTTTGACAAATATCACAAGACTTAATATAACCATGGGCATCTTGATGTATAGTCGGCTAATAGTAGCTGCAATTTAACACTTTATAAGCTGTTTGAGCTCTACTGTGATGGCCACCAATAATGAGTTATATTCTTTAAGGATACTCGTCATCTCAATTTCAGGAACACATCTACGTATGATCCCATTCGCACAAACACAAAATAAGTATGGCTCATCCTAGAAAAACTTCTTTGCATCTTGCGACATTGACAAGTGATCAAATCGGGAGGCATATGTCACTCACTAAGTAGTTAGTATAATCTGTGAAGCAAGGTGGAAGATCATGTGAGGCCGCCAAAACTCTTTCATCAGGGAATGAATCATTGATGTCAAGTCCGTCATCAAATTTTACCATAGCTTCATCTTCCAATCTAGAAAGATGGTTGGCTAATAGATTCTCTGACCCTTTCTGTCAGTTACATCAAAGTTTATTTCTTGCAAAAGGAGTACCCATCTGATCAATCTTAGTTTTGTATCCGTTTTATCCATTAGATATTTGAGCGTTGCTTGGTCTGTATATACTATCACCTTAGCTCCCAACAAATATGATTGAACTTTTCAAAGGCTAAAACCAAGGCCAACAACTCTTGTTCAGTGACTGTATAATTTTTCTGGGTCACATTCAGTGCTTTGCTAGCATAATAGATAGGATTCAAATTCCTATCCTTACGTTGCCCCAACACCAAAACTAACGCAACCCTACTTGCATCACAAATTAGTTCAAATGGTTTTGACCAATCTGGCAATAATGGGTGCCAAAGTCAACTTTCTTTTGAACTCTTTGAAGGCTTCCATGCATGCATCATAGAATAAAAACATGGCATCTTTTTCCAACAACTTGCATAAGGGTTGTGAGATTTTGGAGAATTCCTTTATGAAGCGGCGGTAGAATATGGTATGGCCTAGGAAGCTCCTAATACCTTTCACAGAAATTGGTGGTGGTAGTTTCTTGATAACCTATATTTTTTCTTTATCCACCTCGATTCCCTTGCCTGAATTTTGGTGACCAAGCACAATGCCTTTGACCATAAAATGACATTTCTCCCAGTTTAGCGCCAAATGGCTCTCAATACACCTCTGCAACACATCACACAAAAGCAACAAGCATTCTTCAAAAGACTGGTCTACCATACTAAAATCGTCCATGAATACCTCAATAGTGCTATCAACCATATCTTAGAAAATCGACAGCATACATCTTTGAAATATGGCTGGAGCATTAAATAGTCCAAAGGACATTCTCTTAAATGCAAAGGTACCATATGGGCATGTGAAAGTTGTTTTCTCTTGATCTTCGGGTGTAATAAGAATTTTGATTAAACCTAGAATATCCATCAAGGAAATAATATCTTTTTTTGCCAGTCTGTCAAGCATGTAATCCATGAAAGGCATAGGAAAATGGTCTTTCTCGGTGGAAGCGTTAAGTTTTCTATAATCCATACACACTCTCCATCCAGTGACTGGCCGTATAGGGATCAACTCATTTTTTATATTAGACACCACCATGATACCTCTTTTTTCTGGAACACACTGCAATGGACTAACCCATTCACTATTTATATTACACCTGCGTCCAACCACTTGATGATTTCTTTCCGCACAACCTCTTGCATTTGAGGGTTCAATCATCTCTGATGTTCAATACTCAGTTTTTAATCCTTGACTAGCTGAATCTTATGAGTGCATATCCTGGCTGGGGGTATGCCAATGATATTTACAATTTCCCACCCAATGGCCCTTTTGAATTGCTTGAGGATAGAGACGAGGGCCTATGTTTGGACTTCACTTAAATTAGCTGCGATTATGACTAGCAGCGTGCTATTTTCTCCCAAGTATGCATACTTCAGATGTTGAGGTAGTGCCTTTAACTCTAACTCAGGTGGGGCTTCTACAGAAGGCTTTATAGGTGGCATTTCCCTATTACACAGATCCAACTCCAACCTGGCCTGTTGTATAGGCCCAAATGACACCCAAGAGCATTTACTGTTTCCTTATTATCAGGGAGGCTTTCATCATCAAAATTCATCAAAATAGCTGCCAATGGTTCAACTCCTAGCTTCAACTCAACCAGAATCTCCACTATATCTTCCTCACTCATTTCAATCATAGAGACGAACATCAACTCACAAATCTTTCTATTTTGTTGGCACACTTGAAATATAGTTGTCTCTTCACCAAACCTAAAAGTAAGCAAACTCTTTTCCATATTAACCAATGCTCTTGCTATGGTTACAAAAGGTCTTCCCAAGATAATAGAAATTGCAAAATCAACCTCACAGTCAAGTATAACAAATCTACGGGAAATATAAAGTTATCTACCTTGACCAACACATCATAAAGTATTCCCGTATATTTCTTGACTGTTCTGTCTGCCATCAACAACCGCATCCTTATAGGGACCAGGTTGTGAACATTGAGCTTTCTAAATATTGCAAGTGGCATTAAGTTAATGGTAGCTCCGAAACACATAGTGCTATAGCAAATGCAAATTCCCCAACCACGTACAGTATGGTGAATGCACCTGGATCTTCGCGTTTCTGCACCAAAAGCTTCATGGTGATGGTACAACACTGTTGAAAATTTTTGGAGAAGTCCTGGCTAGCCTTTTGCTTCTTCTTGATCAAATCTTTCATCCATTTAGCATACCCTAGCATATTCACACGAGCTTCAACTAAGGGAGGTCCACTGACAACTTTTTAAGCGTCACCAAGAACTGTTCAAACTTTTCCTCTTCTTTTCTCTTCCCAAGCCTTTAGGGAAAAGGCAGTGGGAGCCTTGGAAAGGTTTTGTATTTCTTTGGTTACTCTTTTGTGCTATGCGTTTCAGTGTCCTTAGTTACCCTCTCCCTACGGCTTCCATCATCAACCATTGGCAAAAGGGGGTCAACAGCGTTTTTATCACTCTGAGTCATGATTACCATACAATGCTCCTCGTTCTTACGATTTTGGATCGTGTCGCTTGGTAAGGTGCCCTTTTGATGTTGGTTTAAGTGTGAAGAAACTTGCCCAAATTGTTATTCTAGTTGCTTAATTGCCACCAAGTGAGACTCTATTTTTTGGTTAATACTTAAAATATCTGCTTTCATTCACTTCAAGGTCTCATGTTGGTGATCGACTCTCTTCAACGACTTGTCAAACAACTTTTCAGCCTTGAAGTGCTTTACACTACAGCACGGTTGTGGGGTGGCACATAAGGACCATTCCTATAACCATCTCTTCTACCACATTTGGCATCCGACACTCTATCCCTTTCATAGTAGCTACCTTGATTACCTCTACAGGCACCATCACGATTGTAGTTCTAACCTTGATTCCAAAACCTTGCCTCCAATAGTCCGAGTTAGACCCTTGGGGTTATTCCAGAAACCTGCCACTTGATTACTCACAAAACAAGCATCTTCACCAATGAATGGATCTTCATAAATGGGAGCCTTAGGAGGTTGGTGAGTGATTGCTTTGACACTTGCTTGGTTTTGTTTCAAACCAAGTCCATACTTATGCAGCTCCATGATCTCTTTATTGACCTTTGCTTGCTCATAGTTGGTGTTGACCACACAAGAAGTCTTCATTGCACCTCATTCTCATTGATCCCAAGCTCTATGGGTTTTAACACTTGCTCCATCCTTGTGACTATCAATTTAAAAGGTTAGTCAAGAAACATGCCTCCCATGATTGTGCTGGCACAAGCTTGAGTCGGCACAAGCTTGACCATTCTCATCAAGTGCTTGATAGAAAATCTCAACCAAGGCATCATCGACAATCTTATAATCAAGGACCATCCTTAAACATTTGGTAAATCTCTCTCATGTAGTACTGATAGAGTCACCCGACAATTGCTCAAAATTGTTTATTTGATGTTTGAGCTTTAGCTTCTTTGATCTTGGAAAATATCTTTCAAGGAACATTCTTTGAAGCTCTGCCCGACTTATTATTGTACCCAAAGGAAGCTCAAAAAACTACGCCGCTATATTCCCAGTTAGTGACAATGGAAACACCAACAAACTAATGACGTCAAGAGAAAGATTTGGTGTCGCCATGACATTCCTGCAAACAAAAACAACATTATAGAGATGACGATGAGGATACACTGAATGTCCCTGTGAATAACCCATAGTTTTGGAGCATTTGAAGTAACCCACTTGACACCGAGAACATAAAATTTGCTGGAAAAGGAGGCAGTACTATAGCACCCGCAACATCCACAACCATAGGGTTCAAACGATACTGATTCCATCCATAAGCGTTTTGGTTGAAGTCCCTAAGCTATGGCCTGTTATCTCTTAGTGGTGGATTCTCCTCTCTTCCCATGTCATCATTCATATTCATTTTTTCCACAACTGTGATATCCTCATTCACTTGAGCCATTCCTCTAAAGAGTCGATGGATCTCCAAATTGATCAGAGCTAAGGGATTGCCTTGGCTCCTTGTGTTGGGCATACAACCTAGTACATCCTGCAAGTAGAATCAAACAACAAACAACAAAAGCAAAAGTAAAATACAAGAGAGTCTAGAAATTAATACTTGAACAAACTAATAATGAAATCAAGTCAAACCTAGTCGTATTCCCCAGCAATGGTGCCATAGTTTTTTATCCTGATTTTCACACTCCAATAAGAAAGTGATCGCTATCAGTAACTAACCTAATCGAAGGTTAGGGTCAAATCCACAAGGAATACGAGGCTTAACTACAAGAATTCACTACCAATCATTTCGAGTATGTATAACTAAAATCTCTAAATAGGGGGTTTTCCTTATAATTCAAGAATAAAAACGAAGACTAGACTAAATATTCAGGATAACATTGAAATTTGGGGACGACTTGGGAATTGTGTTCCCTATGGTTCATCAACTTAATTACCCTAGACAACATAACTACAATTGGAAATTCACATGAAGGATGGTAACTTAGGTTTTTCTAGCCCTCTTGTGAAGGTGAAGGTCGAATTTCACTAGGGCGTTTGGTCAGCAACCATGGTGTGCCAACTAATCATTGCCTATTGTCCTAGTCAATCTCCTGTTGGTTAGGTTTGGTTAATCAGATGAGAACACATCAATCAAATCTTGTCATTTACTTTCCTTTTCCTATTCGTCACTACCTTGGTTGAGATCGTGAAAGTAGGCAGGGTTTGGTGTTGGCCACCACCAAACAACAATGAAAATGAAGGGAATAAACAATAAATGCAAACCCCAATCATAAAAATACAGTAAATCATGGTCATAATAAGTCAACCACCCATGTTTCCCACAACCCCAAGTTGTGGGTGCTTAGCTACTCATGGCTAAAGCAAAACCAAGAAAAATTCAATGAAAAAACATAGTTGAGAGTTTTACCCAAATCAATGAAGAATGATAGCCCTAGAAGTTGCAAACCACAAGCTTGATATATTGAGAATGAATTCAATATGGGATTTGCACTACTCAAAAGTGGGTTTTCCAAGATAAAATGAAAATCTATGATAAAGCCCTAAACTATCCCTGAGAGAATATTCAAAAGTGATGTTAACTCTTCATTTCGAGTCTAGTGTCTCTCTTATAAACAAAACCCTAACTTAAAGTATTTATAGTAGTAACACATTTAGCCCTAAAAATTACATAGAAAAGATAGTAGGCAGCTAGTGCATCTCACAGGTATGATCGTAGAGTGACCTATGAGTCATAATAGGGGTCTCGCATAAGGTTTTTGGCATTTTGGACTCAACTGGTATAACCCACTGGTACGAGTCATTGCTTGGCCTATGACTCGTACACTCCTCCCATAGTCTAATCCTTCAGTTTTTGGTCCAAAGTTTTGGCTCTCTGTTTCCTGCTACAATTTCACCAATACGAGTCATAGTAAGACCTATTACTCGTAGGCTGGCCTCATAAGATTGACCTCCACTTGGAAGATTTCTGATTTTTGCTCTTTGTTTTTGGCTACGAGATCACCATATGACTCATAGCTTGGGCTACAACTCATAGGTTAGCTCGTATGTCCTGTGCTTCAGCAAAATCTACAATTTTCCTCCAAAATCATGCCAACATACCTTTTCTGCAATAACAACACAAAAACACATAAAAACATGAAAAATCACACTAAGAACTCACAAAATTCCTTATTTTAGACAACACATCACTATATTCCTCACCCTCTATTGCAAGGTATTTGGATGATCTATTCATGTCATATTATTGTGGTGAACAAGTTATGCAAGGATGATTATTCTTAAGCATGTTGGTACCTAAGCATTGATTATACATGTCATATTAAACTCATGTCTATGGATTATGGTTATGCATCTTGGTTATTATGCTTATGATTCTTGTTGCATTGCACCACATATACTTACTACATTCCAAGTAGTAACACATACTCTATGCCTACATGATATCACCATGTAGGGACCGGAGCTCCTTTTGATCCTGTTCCTCTACGTGGCTAGCGGGATCGTTGAAGTAAGTTGCTGGTGAGTCCTCACCTCATAGGACAATATCTATTTTTTCCATGCCTATGTTAACAACAACAACAACAACATACCAGTGATATCACACAAGTGGGGCCATGCCTATGTTAACACTTTATCTATATTTTTGGATACTTATCTATGAGGGTGAGCCCGGGAGATGTCTTCACCCCCCCGCCCCATCTATTAGTAGAGGTGTCGTTGGATATTATGTTGGTTGTATTTATGGGCTTGACTCCTATTATGCTTTTGCTATAATGAAAGACTCCCTTAGCCCCGTTTCGCTTATGTTCTATTTCTTCTTGTTTGTTATCTTATTTCGCTTTCACAACCAAGGATGTGTATGTGATATGCTAAGAGGCTTGTTTGGGGTTCCTTTGGGTTCTCTGATCGCCGTGTCACATCTATGCCTTAGGTTTAGGTCATGATAGTTGACTAGCTTTGTTCGACTATTAATATTAGCATAACAAGATGCCAACCCATCCATACCCGTAACAACATCAAAATCTCACATAATCAATTCAATTAAATCAGTAGAAGTTGGGCGCTCATTAAAATCAATGTACAACCTTGATAAACATGACTAGCTATTATTGACCACCAACTGTATAGATACCTTAACTTACCTCGATAATAACTTAGGCCTCATATTAAGCTTAGCAACAGTAAATGAGTAATATATGAAAATGTAGAGCCAGGATCTATTAGTGCACAAATAACATGAGAATGTATCACCAATATACCTATGATCACATCTAGAGATGTTTCTTAATCTTGTCGGCCTGTGAGTGCATAAAAGCGACTCTGGCAACTAATAGAACCTGAACTGTGTCTTCTACCTCTCCCCCTGCCATGGCCCTGAGTAGACTGTGGATCTGGTCGAGGAGCACATATTGAGTATGAAGAGGCTGCAATGGATCTTGAAGGCTAAGCTGTCGTACCTCTACTTAACCCCGGGCACTGACTAATAAAATGTCTTGTCTATCCACAATGGTAACACATACCTGACCCCTTTCTACACTAAGCAGTATGGAGCTCACCACATTGTGTAAATGGAGGAGTAGGTTTTCTCATTTGTACATAATGCTCTTGTTGACAGCTCTCAGGTCGGTGTGAACTCTGCCCAGACCTTGACTGAATATAACGTTCAACTCGCTAGCCCTGCATATTTGGTGGAAAACTACCCACTGGTGAAGGTGGATATCAGTGCAATAAGGGCCTAAATTCACCTCGTGGCTCACAATAAGACTCCACAGTACAAGCCTCGTAATTAATCTCCCTATCTCTATAGGTATCCAAAATCCGACGAGAAAGGTCCTCCGTAGACTAAGCAAAAGCCTGTATATGGGAAATATCTACACCATCCTATAAAGAGGCTATCCCACAGTCTGATCAAATGATCCCATAAACCATCCACATAACGATGAACTCTAGCACTCATAATACATATAATATCTAGCGCCTTTCTAGCCAAAGAATTGAACCTATGGTTATACTCCCTTATACTCATATCCCCTTGCCTCAAACTGATAAACTAATCAAGACAGGCCTCCTGAACATCCCATGGAATGTAATGGGCTAAAAACGCCTCAGAAAAGTCCTCCCACTCAGCTGGAGGGGTGTCAGGCCCTCTTGATCTCTCTATGCCTCGTACCGTAAGATGGCGACATCTTGTAGTAAAAAAGAAGTCAACTCTACATCTCACTAACATAGGTATGCATCACCCTCAATACCCTATATCTATGGTCTATAAAGTCCTGCGGATCCTTAGTAGGACTGGGTCTTGTAAATATTAGAGGGGCCAAGTGAAGAATCTCTCGTACCTTTGAGCATTTGTTTGATCCCTTCTAGCATTTGCTCTCACCTCTAGTTGTCTCTCATGAATAGAAACCATCCTAGTCAGTAGTTGAACAAAACTTCTCTCATACCCTACTCCCTAGTCTCTAATAGGGTTGGGGGGGTACTGGACCTCCTTGTCCCTCAAAAGGAGCTGGTGAATCTGGTAATGTAGATACTAGAGGCTCTCTATGTGCCTCAACGAGTATTATATCTGCCTGACCTAGCAAAGAACAACTGGCACCTTCTTTTAAAGCTGTACCTACCTCAAGTTGTTCCATCTCCAGAATGTAGGCAGCCTGACAAATAAAACAAACCACAAAGTATGATTAAGATCCCATATGTTCCTATAACTTTGCTCTATAGAATGATCTATTAAGTGAAAGAAAGGCAACCATCCCGAATGCCTCGTAGCCTCTTGATTATAAATATAATGCACAACACACCCATCAGCAAGAATCTACTAGACACGACATTGTGGATTCCTTGTGACATGACCCGCTCGGACACCATATTTGTCACGCTGCATAAAGAGTAGAGGTGCGACTGACACTCGATACCGTTATTGGCTGAGTAAGCCATTGAACATGCTAGTTAACTAAGCTAGGGGCTAAAACAAAATTGGGCAACATGATATATAAAAAACTAAGCCTGGACCGTTTAGGTCATGACCTGGTAAGCAACAAATTGGTACATCAAGATGGATAAACCAAAATGACAATGTACTAGCTAGCTAACAAGGCTGCAACAATAGAGGTACAAGCACACTATACATGCCAATCCTATGACTGGAGGCTAAAAGATATAAAAGAACCAACCCAAAATAAAATGTCCACAATAGCCTCTAAGAGAATCATTAATACTGCCGGGACAGGGCCCTGACTATACCCAACTATATAACAAAAAGTAATCATCCTGTGAAAGCTCCAGGAAGTAGTGGAGCTTACCAACTCAAAGTTGAATGGGCTCCTAGTGGAAAAGTCGATCAGAGTCCATACCTGAATATACTCGCATGAAATAAAACGCAATGTCCCCAAGCAACAAGACATCAGTACGAATAAACATGTACTGGTGTGTAAGACAGAAAGTAAAACCATAGATAATAATAGTAAAAAGATTAATAGAAATACCACCTGTAACTAGTCATGCTCAAGATACACCTCTTTTTTGAGGGTAAACCGATCATTAAAGTAATAAACCTAACCAAGGTTAGGGTCGAATCACATAGGGAATCTGGAGACTTCACAAATTGGTTCACTATTAAACAATTCAAATATTAACTAACTCAATTCCTAAAAGGGGGTTGCAATGATCGATAAGAAATTAAACTAAACTAACTAAAATAGAAGATAATAAATGATGGAGAGAAACTTGGGTGTTGTGTTCCTCATGATTCACTAACTCAACATCCTCGGATATCACAATTCTCAACTTGAATCTTGGACTTCACTGCTACGAAATATCTTCACGAGTCATAGTCTGACCTATGACTCGTATTGACCTCTCATAGTCTATATCTACATCACTTGGTCCAACATTGGAAAACATTGGAAATTTCTATGAAACCCATCAATATGACTTGTAGGGTGAACTACGAGACGTAAAAAAGTCTCGTATGACTGAACTTCAAATCTTCAGACTTTCATAAATCACTGGAAATCTCTATGAAACCTACTCTATGACTCAATGGCTCTACAACTTGTAGAGAATCTCATACATTTGCAAAAACCACAAAAAGTGTGCAATCTTCCCAAATTGTGCCAACCTTCTTTTCCTGCAAAAACAAACGTAAAAGCACATAAAAACTATAAATGTTTCATTGAGAACACATAAAATCTCAAGTTTAAGATATCAAATGTGCTGTATTTTGAAATCACATTAACACCCTCAAATTAAAATTGTTGCTTGTCCTCAAGCAATGACACAATCTTACTAGATAACACAGGAACACACAGAACAAAACTTAACGACATATATCTTGTACAATTCAAGCTCAGATACCCATACCAAATTTTCAAAACAAGATCAAATAGCTATTTTGGCAAACCATGACATAGTGATACATCTGAAAACATAACTATGACAAGCAAAAGAATATCCATAATCCATAATTACTAAGCAAGTCAAATGTTAATAATGCAATGAAGATGCCCTCACAGAAAGAAGTCCCAAACAACAAAATCAATGATGATTTCAAGATTAGCACCAGGACTACGTGAGCATACTCATACTCACAAAGATATTCATACATATTGACTAATACTATAGGCTTGCTCGTATGCTCATGACTCATATTTTCAACTAGCCGTACTAAGATCACTCTAGGACTTTCTAGGCTTGTAACGTAGGATCATTTGGCTTTGGTAGCACATTTTTGGAAACATACTGAGTAAAGACTATCCTTGAACCATGTTTTTCATCACTTTCACCTTACCAACTCAATAAATTTCACCTTATTCCCCCTTTTTCTTCATATTCAAGCATTTCTAGCATTTTCTTCTTATTTTTCAGCTTTTGCCTCATTTTTACAAATCATTTTGCTTTTAATCTAAATCTAAGACATCATTTTCTTTTTCTTTCTCCTGATATATGATTTTCTTCCTTTTCTACTCATGCCCAACCCACCACCTTATTTTTGTGATTTTACCTCTACATCAACCATCCTCAACTTAGGCTTTTATCCTATTTAGAAGTACACAATATCTATTCCCCAAACCAAGGCCACTTTTGGTAGCCACCCCTAACTTACGCATTTTGCCTCAGTCAAGGTTCACAGTGATCAAGGATAGACTAGGGCCAACTCCAAGGTTTACCACTAGACAAGGTTAGGCTAATTAGGTGTTTTAGAAAGAATTGGGTCATGTAAGACTCAAATATTTAGAACAAGGGATAAAACATCATTTGGTTGGTTACTTAAGGCCAAAGTGGACTAATTTAAAGAACAAAGGCACAGGATCACCTCCTAATTTATTTAATCTACAATCCAACTTAGAGTAACAGGGCAAGTTTTGATTTAGCACAAATCATACATGAATCTGGCAAAATAAGCTCACTCACACATGGCATTGCATATATTCTGAACAAGAAACTCATAGATCATGCTCCATATCTCAATTACCCTCACACATCAAGACGAATATTGCCAAACACCCAAATATGCATGGTTACAATTTAACTACTAATAAGAATATTTTTGGTGGGTACCATTTTTTCAAATCATAACGTAAAACATCAAAAAACAATTTGTATTCTATAACTATAAGTATTGTTTGCCATATATATTATCTAAGCAATCTAAAAATGCCGGTTTAACAGAAATTAAATATCTACAAGGAAAAAGAACACAGGAAAGAAAATGTTGGGATCAAAATTTGGGGTAGTTATGGACTATAAGCTACTCAAACATCACCAAGGTCCATAATTGCCCACAACCCATCAAAAAACACTGTACGTTATCCTCAATGTACTACATCAAAATCAAAGTAAATACAAGGGGTCAAAAACATATCTTGGTGCCTAAGCACAAGTCTCGGGCTATATCTGGTCATTTCCCTCATGCGAGGTAGTTACATAATAGCCGACTCTGTCCTGATGGGCCAATACCTATCATTCTATCATGCTCCTAGGCTAGCCTCAATATCCTTAGACAAACCTGAGATTGTCTTCTACATCCTCATCATCAACCATGGAGATTTGCGGATGCATCTACCTTTCCTCTGTCTCATCACCCTCCATAAGGGGTCTCTCCCGTGGGAAGGTTGTGTAGGATCCTACGTGGCAAAAAAATTAAATAACATCTCCAAAGGTGTAGACTCTGGAACTGTAACTGGTGTCGCTAGTGAAGAAGTCAGTCAGCCCTAAGGTTTGCAATCTGAAGCCCAAGCCTCAGCTATCCTTTTCTGCATCTGATCCTTAAAAGCATCGATACGGGCATCAACCATAGAAACATGCTCCTGAATAGTAGATATATTAAATTTCTTGCATCGCTCCTCTGAGTCTGCAACAGTCTGCCGAACCCATGCCCTAAGCTGCAAAAGAAGTTGAGACAACTAGTCCTCAGTCTATGATAATGGTTGCGCCATGGCCTAAATAGAAATCGCAGACACATAAACCATGCCCAGTGTAGTAGTATGTGAAGTTCTAGCCTCTGGTGCAGGAGGAGTTGTAGTTGGACCCCTCTTAACATCGACTGCCTTAGGCTACTAGTGTCTCTCATCAGTAGTAGCAGTTGGAGTAGTAGTAGTGGTAGTTGGTGAACCCTCAGATGGTAGCTTTGGAGGAAACATCTTGGGCATAGGAGGAGGTTGTGTCCTCTGAAGTGCCACAGTGTTCTCATCAACCTTTATCAGGCTGGGCTCTAGAGTGTGTTGGGTTGCTACTAGAATATCTATATGATGCAATAACTCTACCTTTAAACTAGACAGAGTCTGTATAGTAAAATTCAGAATGGGATGGAAGTGGCTCGCTTGAGCACAGACTCATGAATCTACTCTATTATGAGTCGGGCCTAATGAATATCGTGGCCAACCAAGATGCTGGCAACAAATACCGCTCACTTTGGTGTGAGGGTTTTATCTGCTAGTGTAGGCCGGATGCGAGAACTAACAGCTTCCTACAAAAATGTTGTGGGAAAAGAAAGGGAGGCTTTAACAATACTCTCCGTGTTGGTGGTAACCCAAGCAGGCTCTGGACCCCTCTCCGCAATGTGACTGGACACCCATCTCAAAAACTCTATCCTCTGTACCGAATCCTTTGAAATCAATACTGTTATAGCCTTCCTAGATCTGTAATCAAACTCAGCTATCAATCTTGGGGCTCTATACTTAGGACCAAAAAGTACACAATGGATCGTCTTCTCTGAAATGTTGACCCCCCACCCTCTCACTAGTACCTCTCTCAATCTCGACTGTGTGAGAGGTCTCTTCTCTTTGGGAAGATTATGAAGAATAGTGGCTACGTAAGATACTTAGAATTCCCATACCATAGGCGGGGCATATCATCCATGCTTATTCGTCAACCTTTTGAGCCTATATTGTGTCATCATATCCTTCAATTCTAGCATACGACTCAATACATCCTCAATAACTCAGGGCTCTTTATACATCGAACGGATGAGTTTGCCTTGCTTTTTGGGATGCAAGACCTCCAAAAATACGGCCTCGATCCCGTCAATACCCCATCGGTCAGTAGAGCATCCAGTGCTGAAGAAGATGATTATGCAGCTCAGGATGATTCATCTATTCTATCCTAGGATCCATCCTCTAAACTAGAGTCCGTACTTGAAGGAGTCATCTGGGGTGTGTTACTATCTCTCTCACCATTGCCTTCTTCATTAGACTGGGAAGGACTATCACCATGAACCTGAGTTTGTGCAGCTTTTGTTGCAGCTCTAGTTTGAGGTACCCAGCCTTTGGGTCTGGAAGAACATTAACTGCCTCCAATGACCCACTTAGTTGGGTATGCTCATCACCCGAACGCTCCTTATTTGTAGGCTCATCAATGAACTTCTTTTTTAGTGCCTCAATCTTTAAGCGTTTTACCTTTGGGGCCATAGCACCTGAAGAATAAACTCAAATAAACTACTATAAGCACCAACAATCAACAAATGAAAAAAAGAGAAATAAATCAGATCAGTTGCAGAAGGGTAATATGAGAGCGACTTACGAGTCATAGTTAGAACTAAGAGTCATCGCATGGTCTCGTAAACTAGAAGTGCAAACAATATTGAACACTGAAAGGTTGTATGAGATCCAGTTATGACTCATAACTTAGATTACGGGTCATAAATAGGTTTCGTATAAAGTTCCACGGAGCAAAACTAAAATAGGCAAGAGTCCACAAGACCCATCTATGACTTGTAGAGTCATCTACGACCCGTAGAAGGTCTTATATGATGAATATTCAGAAAATCAAATCAATGGAACTTCCCACGAGGGGTAATGATGACTAGTAGACTCATCTACGAGTCGTAAAAGACTTTTGTGATCAAGAATTTCCAGGTACCTGATGTACCTCAATTTATCACAAGAACCCTACTAAAAATTCAAACACTTCTTACCAGCACCAAAGCAAGCATACGTACACCCATATCTTAAGCACAAAATAACCCGTACCCTAAACATGATTTTAAAGAAAGTTTACCCTATTGAATATGATTTAACAATCAATACCCAATAATTTTATTCTTCCCAAATTCATTCAAACATGCACTGATATCACCACCCACCATGTCACACACAATAATCACTTAATCACATTTAAGATCACTTGGGGTATAGTTCAACAGGCACAACAAGAATTAATCACCCTATGATTTCGACTAAAGCAATGTAGCCTAAACATAATCACACTCTCGTGTAACTGAAAATCAATTTGCATTCATGAACAAATTGCAACTATTCAATCAAACTATAAATATGATATCATGGGAACTCAATCAACAATATCAAAGCTATAACACTTTAACACCAGGCATAAACAATTGATTCAAGTTATGGTAACCTTGATCTCTTAACAATTCATACTCACTATCAAGCCTATCATAATTATCACAATGAAACACTAACAAGGCAAGTGAAAGTACAAAAATTGAAGCAACAACTTACTACAAAAGATGATAGACATAAATGAGAAGAAGAGATAATGAGTAGCCAAAACCCTAGGTGTGGCTGGAATAGTTTTTCTAGAAAACACCCACTGATGCCGGACAAGATGATCGGAAATAGTGGGGAAAATCTTTTCGCTCAATTTAGGATAAAAGCGGGGTCAAAATAATGTTGACCTCTTTTTATACTTTACTAGGTCAATGATTTAAATTCATTGTATCGAGTCTACAAACACTCGACTATGAGTCGTAGCTTGGTCTATGACTCGTATGTTTTGATCTCATAGACCATTCCACACTTAGAAAATTCAGAAACATACTTGGGCTCCATGATCACCATTCATGACTCGTAGTTTGGTTTACAAGTCATAAAATTGGCTCGTGGGTGGAGTGCACACTTAACTTGCTCACTATAACTCTCTGTGAGATAGGATTACAAGTCGTAAAGTGCAAAATGACTCGTAAGCATAGTCATAGAGATTGCATCAAATGTAATTCTCAGAAAAAACATGCAATCTTTGTCCTGAACTTGTATACTCGTAATACAATGCGCTTGCACCCTAGATGCAAGAAACCCAATGTCAAATTACAAATCAAAACACAACAAACAATCAACTCATAATTTAATGACTGAAAACAAACTCAAAACTATGCAAAAACATCACAAATTATTGGGTTTCCTCTAAAGTAGAGCCTGGTTTATTGTCGCGACATGACTTAGATATCTTAAGTACTCAGAATTCCTCAATTGCCCAAATGTCACTTTTCAATTCATCTGGATGCTTCATTGATTGGCGGATATCAAAAACCACTTCTTCATCATTCAGCCTAAATCTGAGTTGACTAGAATCCATATCCACCAGAGCTTTCCCCATGACCAGAAATGGTCTCCCCAAGATAATAGGGACCTCAAAATCAACTTCACAATCAAGAATCACAAAATCTATTAGAATATAATTTTGTCAACTTTCACCAACATATCATAAAGTATCTCTCTAATTTCTTGATTTTTCTATTGAAACGACCCCAAAAAGTGCCCAAAAATGTGCCTTAGATGTTCCCATAATCGTAATATCCATATATCTCAAAATTCGTGTGTGATATTGAAAATTCGACTTCATATTCGTGATCATGGGGAAAAATTGAGTGGGAAATGGGTTTAACTCTGAATCTAGAGCAACCATATAAAAAGTTTAAAATTTCCCAAATCAATTTACGTAGAGGTTTCCGTGCCCCAAGGGCGACGCCCCAAGGGCACGCCTTTGTTTAGTTTTGTGTCAGGTTTTTTGTTTGGTCCAAGGTTTCTGGATCTTGGGCCTAAGTCTTCTCATGTGTAAAAATACGTATACTTAGTCATTTTTCAACCTAATATCATACAAGACATTCCCCAATAATCTCTCAAATAGTTACACAAACATTTCACCCAAAATTCATGTGCCAAATCTCATTCCGAATCTTAAGGAATTCATTCAAGCTTCAAGTCTCCATTCCAATCTTCATCAAGAAATAATACAAAGTTGTTGCATGTGGGTTTCAATCTTTGGGTCATTCCACCAGCGGTGCCTAAGCTACGTTTTTTACTTGAATTGTATGTTTCTAAGTTGACTTACTTATGGGTCTTACTTATTATGAATTTAACTATGAACTATGTTGGGGTTTCATAAAAGTGTGACTGTCTAAGCCTATTTTGAGCTTTGAATCCATGATCTATCTTGAGATTTGATGAAGGGTTTTAATGTATATTACATGAGCACATTAGCAAGTATTGGTGGGTTGATTTACTTTAAGTGTTCTTGCATGATTTCACTCTTGAATTGCATGGTTTTGCACTAGTATTACACACCCACTAAGTATTTGATAAAATGTCCAGTTTAGGATTCTTGATCTATTGATGATCCATTGCATGACCTATGATTTGTGTGACTTTGTGATGATGAAAGGATGGTGTCTATGTGTTTATTTCCTGAAAAGTATCCCTAGTGTTATGGGTTGACCATAACTAATTGAGGGGTTGATACCTCAATCACCTCGGATGGGAGTGGTATGCCATTAACAAACTGAGGGGTTGACACCTCAATTACCATGGATGGTAGGGTGTGTTAACCATCAATCAATTAAGGGGTTGAATCCTATATACTTAGTATATTAAAATGTACTAATGCATACGCTATGCCTACTTGTTGTTACCATGTAGGAACTGTAGCTTCTCGTGATTAGCCTAATCCTGCCCGCGGCTAGTACTATCTTCTCAAAGCAAGTTTGGTGATTCCTCAGCTTCCTAGATGAATTTCTTATTGTTGCTATGTAAGGACTCTCATTATCTAATTGTATTTTTTGACTATGAGGGTGAACCCAAAAAGTTGTCTTGGCCCCCGCTCCTATCTATGTATTAAAGGTGTTGTTGGAAACTTATGATATGTTAATGCTATGCTATTGGATTGTTATGTTTCTATTGTATTGAGGATGTCCCTTAGCCTCGTATCCCTTTTTACTATCTTTTCTATTGTTGTTTTATTCCTTCTGCGACCAAGGATGTGTAATGATATGCTAAGAGGCTTATTTATGGTCCCTTCGAGTTCCCTATTCGCCATGTCACGTCTAGGCCCTAGGCTTGGATCATGAAAAACTTAGTATCAGAGTACTATGTTGTTAATGGTCCTTGACATCCAACACACCATGTTGATTAGAGTCTTATTCATGGTTGTGTTGTGCACCACAACTATGAGTAAGAGGCTATGAAATGTTTTAGGAAATGTTCTCCTTCTTCATGATCTATGTTGTGCTATAGTAGTTAGGTAAAGTTTTCCCCCAAATGAATATTCTTTGTCATTTTTAGATCATGCCTAATACAAGAGGAAGAAGAACAGGCACTCCCAATGAACAACTAGCTCATGGAGAGCTCTGAGATGCTCTCACCTTTCTAGCTCAAGCCATGGCTTGTATGAGGATGAACCCAGCATCTCGGGTGAGGTACTTTATGAGGATGAACCCACTAGAGCTCAATGGGTCTGAAGTGGATGAGGACCCTCAAGAATTTATTGATGAGGTATACAAGGTGTTGGCTATCATGGGTATTTGATCGAAATAGAAGGCAGAGTTGGTAGCTTACCAACTCAAGGGATGGCCGAAATATGGTATACTCAATGGAAGGAGGAGAAGGGGAACGATAATATGATTATATGGGAGGAGTTTAAGGCGGCTTTCCTCAACCGGTTCTTTCATCTTGAACTTAGGGAGGCCAAAATGATGGAGTTCATAAATTTGAAGCAAGGATCCATGAGCGTGAGGGAGTATACCCTCAAGTTCAACCAACTCTCTAAATATGGTCCACACTTGATTGACGACCTGAGGTCTAGTATGAATAAGTTTGTGATGGGTGTATCCAATTTGCTGAATAAGGAGTACTGGGCAGCTAGGTTGATTAGTGACATGGACTTGTCCTGCCTCAGGACTTATGCCAAATAATTGGAGTAGGAGAAATTAAGGAAGAGGAGGAGTAATAAGGCCAATAAGCGCGTTTTGATGGTAAGTTCTAAAGTCCCAAGGGTGGCCGATTTCATCAAGGCCAAGGGTCTTATCATGCTCATAATAGGAGATTTTCCAATGACTACCCAAGGGCCTAAGGTGATGGTGATGTGGTGCCCAATGCTATGTGTCCATAAAAATGCACCTCTATAGTGGGGCCTCCTATAGGGAGATAGCGGGATAGGGGGATATTAACACAATTACTATTATAT
>JAOTQR010129295.1:0-22400 GCA_025774065.1 Solanum ossicruentum | reverse complement strand
CCAGCAACTAGTGGGGTGATGTATGATAGTGTAGAACCAGGGTCAATTAAGGCATACACATTATGTGAAAAGATGGACAATATACCTGTGACCATATTAGGTGAAGCTTCCAAATTCTGTCGACTCCCAGTGCATAAGTGCGATTTCGGACCCCTCTAGAGATAGCTGCCCCTCTAACACCTCTACCACGACCCATAGGTGCTTGCTGATCCCTACCTGCTGGAGGAACTGATGATGATGATGCAATAGCTAACCCCGTAGGTGGTGCCATACCACCCATACGTCTCTTCGGGCAATCTCTCACCATATGCCCTGGCGCACCACACCAATAACAAATATCTATCCTAAAATGACATATACTTGGATGACTTCTTCCACACTACTTACAGGGCTGCCTAGGAGTCATTGACTGGCCTGTTGATCCTCTTGTTGTTCGTGAACCTTGTCCCTCACCTCGTTGACCAAACTGATTACTTCTACACCCTTGAATCTGTGGTGGAGCACTGGCTGCAGAATGAGAGAATGATGGCCTAGGCGGTCTGTTAGAAAACTGAGGCCTAAAATCACTTTGGGATGGTGTAAACTGTCCTGAAGATCTGCTCGGCTTTGACTATGCCCTTTTATAACTCCTGTGTCCTTCTCCTTTGCCTTTGACCCTTCAATTTCTGCGCAAAAGCTTGCATTCTCGCTATATCCATATCTTTATTCAATGCAGTAATGGTACAATCTCTGACCAGATATGTATCTAATATATCCATATATCATGAACTCTGTCTGCCATAGTAGAAACTACGTTAGGAGCGTACCTGGATAGAGAATTAAATTGCAGACAATACTCCCTCACGCTCATATTCCCCTGGTGGAGATTCAAGAACTGATCTGCACGAGCCTCTCGGATCTCTAATGGCAAATAATGATCAAGAAAGGCCTCTTTGAACTCTTTCCAGGTGGTTGGAGGAGAATCTATATCTTTGGATTGCTTCCAAGTTTCATACCACAATACAACCACACCCTTCAACCTGTATGCCGCTAACTCAATAGCTTCTGTACCACTCACATGAATGACATCTAAAGTGCGCTGAATCTGATCAATAAAGTCTTGTGGATATTCATTAGGATCAGACCCAGTGAAGGCTGGAGGGTCCAAATTAAGGAAATCACGAATCCTCATGCTAGCTGTCCTATTTGAACCACCTATACCCATAATTGGACCTTCCTGTTTTTGGCTTTGTCCAGCAACTATGCGAGTAAGTAGTTGAATTGCTTATCTCAAATCCTGCACTGTAGCATCAATAGGTAGTTCTGGGGGAACTTCACAATTTTTGAGTTCATCAGGAGCTGCAGGGGTTAGAGATGTCTGTGAAAGAGACTCATCTTGAGCCTCATTTCGTGGTCTCACATGACTAGGCGAACTAGCCACCACTTCTACTGCCTTTCCTTTACCTTTGCTCTTCCTATTTTCTAGCATACTTGCTAGTTGTACAAAACAATTTAGGAATTAGACATAGCTCACCTAGCCCTATGGCACGATCTAAAGAATGAAGAGAAAGTAACAACTCCTAAATGCCACGTAGTCTCCTGCTTATAAATGTGGTGCATAACACATTGATAAACAAGACTTTACATTGACATGGCTTTGTAGGTTCCCTAGGATGACCCGCTCTAATACCACTTCTGTCATGCCCCAAGTCCCGTTAGGGCAGACTGGCACCCGTTGCCAATAAGGTTCGGGAGAACCAACCTATATCTATGCACTTTCTATACACTTTATAACGGATTTCTATAATTTAACATGCCTTTATGCAGGTAAATAGTGATACCACCAAAAAGAAATGCATATGTCTAGGCCGTTGGGGCCACAGTATCTGAAGTACAAGACATGATCACACTCTAATTTACATACTACAAAGCCTCTAGATAATAGAAAGTATCAAATAAGGGTCGGGACAGGCCCCGCCTTTAATAACTGTAAAATACAACCATATAAGCTTTAAACAGGCATAAAGCCCCGAAACAACCTGGAGCTTGGTAACAGTAGCTAGATGTCCTCGACTTTACTAGGGATATCTACTAGCACCTGTACCTGCAACATGAAATGCAGGTCCCCCGCAAGGGACTCAGTACGAGATAATATACTTAATATGTAAGGAAGAAAATACTGTATATGAAATAACAACTCAAATGAAACCATGCACTAGTGTAGAATAAGAGACCACCTTTGGATATACTTTGGAATCATGTACTTTAAGTTCTTTATATTGCTTTACCTTTACTGTATAGTCTGTGCACATCAAAACTGTAAATAACTAACTGATCAGTGGTAAACTGTATCGGGTTCATCCCTGGCTAGGTTATACTCAACCCCTCAGGCTACCCCCCGTTGATAGGATCGTCCATGAATAGGTGCTATCTCCACCCCTCAGGCTACCACCTATCAAAAACTGTATACTTTATCTTTCAATTACATTTGAGATGATTCTTTTAGTGGTCATAACATTGGAGCTTTTGGGCTGTTTATGCAATATATAACATGAAAATAAACATTCAACACAACATGGCATTGAAGAGAGTATGTTACATAAGCAACAAAATGCGTATGAAATGAAACAACTCATGAACTTTGTTTAGCAACAAGAACTTATGTACTTGGTATCCATGTTTGTATATAAATTTGAAAGGAACTGCATATAGGAGCATGTAAACATGTGAAAGAGTGGATATATGGCTGCTTGTCATTGGAGTAGATAATTGCCTTTACTACCAAGGGATCTATGTTTCATGCCAAGTGATACGAAATCAAGTAATCTTACATACCTCATTATATGACCTCGTTACTACCTCGGAGTGGCTGCCTTTCCCCCAAATATTTATCTACATCATATTAGGAAATAATACTAGTATTAGCAGCAAAGAAACACTTCTTGACAGCCCAATATCATAAAAAACGATCACCCGGACAGCAAGCTTTCAATTAGTGACGCAAAGACATTTCTCCAACCTTTTCACTTATACATGTATTATATAACAAAAATTCTTATGTATATTTCATGTACATCTTAATTTTAGACCCTTAACAGTCCTAAAACAGACCACAAAGCATAACATATAACAATTCTTCACAACATACAACCAAGTGACATAATGTTATATCCTTTCACCATACTTCGACGTCAACAACCCCAAAACTGTTTTAACTTTACCTAAATTATTTTCAATGATTTTACCACATAAAATTAGTCTTAATATAATCCAAAAACAATCACAAATCAGGGGCAATTCATGGAATAACATACTACAATTCTACACAACTTACAAATGGAAAACATAACATTACTCCCACCTTCGCTACATTTCGACGACGACAATTCCAAACCTTTTCCAACTCTAACCAAACTATTCCAACAACATTTACACATAACAACAGTGATAATACAATCTTATAGTATCACCCAAGAATTCATTAAGGACATGAGCCAATAGCTTTAAATCCAACAGCCCACAACTTCCAACTAACATCATACTTCAGATAGCACAAGAAAACTCTTTTGTTAATTGAAATCAAAATCTAGGCGGCAACTATAGGTTAATGTCTATAACTCAAATCATGTTAAGAACTTCAAATTCTCTTTATAATACAACCCACAAACCATTTAGAAATTATTAAATCAAAAGGAAAGAGTGCAACAATTTTCTGGACACAAGCTGTCCAGAATTTTTCAGCAAAGCATACCATCATCTACTTCTTGATTTTCATGAAGGAATCATACCAAATACACAAATATAGTTACTCACCTTTATCTTCAAGTTTTAGAGCCTCCTCAAAAACCCTAAAATCTCTTTTGGCTGCTACTTAAGGTCAAGAAACGTTGAGAGAAAGTTGAGAGAAAACTGGAGAGTAAAATTGAGTTTTTCTATTTTTCTTTGTTAGTGCAGAATGGTTGGGGGACTGTTTTGACCCCCTTTTATAAAGATATTTGGCTGAAATTTCTTTGACATCTTGACCAACAAATATTACATACACTTAGGCTTATTATTCACAGTTAGTTCCCCCAAAATTGGCTAAAATAGGCATCACATTCTAATGGACATGGGCTGCCAATTTTCAGCTTTTCTCTTAATCCATTTTTTTGGGGCCCAAATAGTCAAGTGATTTGTGTTACACTTGGGCCTTTATTACACTCTTATTGGACTGAAATAAGGTCTATTTATGATGCTAAAACATGGGCTAAAATTACACCCTTAAAACTGATTTTATTACTAATCGAACTTGCACAAATTTGACGTCGAATCTTGTCTCCGTTTAGCTAACACATTCAAGCTAAACAAGTAAGTAACTTACCTACTACATTATTAATTGATACAAACACTTTAATTCTCTTACTTTCTTTAGGATTATGATATCCTCATTTTAACATAAAGCACATATAGAAAAGACCTTCTTAAGCGTTAGATGCCCATATCGCCCGCTAACACAAGAATCAAGAACTTTCAAGAATTGATGCTAAGTTGACCAAACCATAATATGATTTATTCCCATAGCATTAGTACATGTAAAAATGTGGGGTGTTACAGTACATTCCACATATTGACGCCTTTGGCGTTGCATTTTTTCATGATGTAGATACTGGAGATAAAGGACTTCAGCCTGCGCACCGTTGAGATTCGGATCGTGCACTTCAGTGTTGGTGAGCTCTCCTTATATTCTGGAGAAGCCCTTTTTACCATATGTCTTTTATTGAGTACTATTTTCATTTGAGGTGTCTATGGCCTGTCATGACACCGTTTGGATTGTTGATTAGAGGCTTCGTAGACATTGAGAGAGTGATTTCTTAAAAAAGTATTGTATAATTTCAAACTGCATCTTTTTTGAAATGTGAGTGAGTTTTCATTAATAATATTGTATCTATTTAAGTTATTTCTTTCGTTGTTAAGTGTGATGTGACGATAACGCCAAGTGGTTCACTCGGAGGCTAGCAATAGTCTTCGCGTGCCAGCTACGCCAACAGTACCCTCCCAGGACGTGACAATCAAAGTAAGACAAAATTATGGAAGATCATGCACTCTCAGAGGATGCACTGAACTAAAAGTTGTATCTAACAAAATGCAGAAGTGGAGTTTGATTACAAAAGACATAGGTTACCTAGTAGGCATCATAAGCCGACCGAACTCGGAAATATCAACATAAATATAAGTAGCTTGAGGATACTAATATCAAAAGGATAATACCATAAAATAAGGCTAAAAATAATTTGGGTGCAGGGAAATAAAACAATCAACAAAGAATAAATCAATCAAGTGTGACAGCTCGATTTTTCTGGCCATGATTACACCTAATCAACCCACTAGTAGGGATGGCAACGGGGCGGGTGCGGGGCAGGTTGAGCTCAACCCACAATTTTTTAAATCGTCCCGCCAGACCCAACTCGCATGGTGACTTTTCTCATTTTAAATCCCCCATCCCCACCCCGCCCCACATAGACCCACCCCGCATAAATTCGTCCCCCTTAAATTTTTAAGTTCTTTTATTTTTTAAGTGAATTTAATATGAAAAATTAAAATTCATATTTTTTTTTAAATTTTCAGTAATTAACTATTTCTAGATAACATTTCAACAATTATTTCTTAATCATTAATTAAAAGAAATTCTAATTAACATTTTAACAACCAATAATTTACCAGATATATCTAATTTAAATTTAATAAAAATAAAATCAAAGTTAATAAAGTTCATATCTTTGATTTTTAACAATTACAAATATTTTATTTCTTCTAATTTCTATTTGGGTTTTTTGATTTTTACCAATTACAAATATTTTATTTTCGTCGAATTTCTATTTGGGTTTTTTAAAATCGCAACCCATCCTACCCATATTAGTTTTACAAAAAGCTACTTCAACTCGCCCCGCACTGGCTCTGCCCCACATAACTTTACACCCACCCTGCACCGTCTCGTTGCCATCCCTACCCACTGTCAGGGCCGAATCAACAAGATTAGAGGCCTAAACCAAATTTTAGAGAGGGGCCATTTTTTTTTAAAAAAAAAAGTCTTATATATTTTTATTTAAAATCTACTTTTCCAGCTTTTTTAGATGTAAAGTCATTAAATATTATTTACCAAAAAAAGTTATTAATTATTGCTTTATAATCAATTTGTATCTGCACTATTCCATTGACTTGGATCATATATCTTTTTAGAGATGCAACTATTTAAATTATTTAGGGTTTTTTTTTATATTATCAGGAACTACGTCACATTTTTCACCAATTCTAGATTTTTCTTCTTGAATATTATTATCATCTAACTTAATCCTATTAGTTACTTGTTCACTTGGAGAATATCCTCCCATATTTTTCGATTCATGATTTTTATTATTTGTTAAAAATTTATCAAGGGCTCCTTTTTGAGATTTATTTAATTCTTAAGTTTTCTCTTCTTCTCTCTTTTGTAACACATATTTAAATTGAATAAATTTTAATAATAACTAAAACAAGAATATATGCACTTATGAACTAAGAATATCAACAACAACATTACCCAGTGCCTCAAAGGCTCCCTCTCATTATGGGGTAAGGGGGGTCGGATGTATGCAGCCTGACCTCTATGTTTAAAAACATAGATAATTTAATCAATATCCATAATATAAAATAAAATTCATGCAGTTGAATAAAAATTCATAAACAACCATAAAATTCATACTTGAATTTGGTAGAAAAAGTTGAAAATTTGATGGTCTCCATGGATGAAAAAGATCCAAGAATGAATACCCACATACCTTAATTGAATTCCTTGGATGAAACCTAGAAATTTATGGATAAATTGAAAGAATTGCTTCGTCTTTAATGGAGTCTTAGGGAAGTTTGTAAAGAGAGACATTTTTCAAATTTAGGATTGGGAGTATTGAGACTGAGGAAAGTTAGTAATAAGAACCTTAAATTTTATTTAAAATGCCTAAAATGATGTAGTATAGGAGTTAGTAGGGTAGAAAAAAAGTATGCTAATTGAAACAGGTTATGCCGGAGAAAATACACCTCCTAGGTCCACGACATAGACCATGTTCTCAGATTTAGTTTTTGAAAATTTCACCCCTTCTCTGCGATGTGGACAAGACATGGACATCACTGTATACAAATGTTTTTCCAAGTTCTACCCGACTGAAAATTCTACCAAGGTCTATGACGTGAACCTGGTCCACTTCTTTATACTTTTTTGCAAGCCTTTCCTCGAGCTCGGATTGATATATGCTAAGATAGTAAGGGTATTACAATATCTTTCCCTTAGTATCATTCGTCCTCAAATGGAAACAAGGTTAACTTGATCCACTTCTTTGTAGTTTTGTAAATTTTCCTATAGATTCGGGTTAATCTATGCTAGGATGGAACAGGGTGTTATATCTATTTCTCAAGCATGTTTCATTAGCTTTTTCTGGTTCTATTAAGATTTTCTTGAGGCTTTACTTTCGTTCTATGTCTTGGTCTATTTACTTTAATTACCTTATGTATGCTCATGTTTGATATGTTAAAAAGCTTGATTGGAGTCCTACAGGTTGCCTTATTCGCTTAACTAGTGGATCCACATATATCTCATGATGTTAAAGATGTTCTCCTGGAGTCTTTCTTGGCAAGTAGCCTCTCACTTCTTGATGTGGAATTACATCGGAGACCATGTTATAGCTTGCATAGTCTTGTTATCGGTTAAGATTGACATCCCATACTTGAGCTCGCATAGTCTTATTGTCGATTAAGATTGCACCCCATAAAATGGTTAAGTTTACTTTCGATATTTTTATTTTGACTTTTACAATGTATTGAACACATATTATATATTATCGATTTTCATCTCATGCCTCTAAATGATTTGTGGTCCTGCATCTAATGATTCATGTATTGTACTATTGTATGGTTTTATTGTGCATATCGCTCACATAATTAGCACCTTCCATGTATTAATGCATACTTTCTTTTATCTACATTATTTCAAAATGTAGGGCTCAACGATCACCCTACACCTCGTACTCATGGCTAGATTGAAATTTGGATTGAAGTCCTTTAGAGTTTCAATCTCCATGTCACATCTAGGGCCTAGCTGAGATTATGATATTATCATATTATCTTATATATATTGACCATTGAAAATATACCCATAGAAGGAGATTGGCATATATAGTATATTTTTCAAATACAACATTATTTATTTCACATGCTGGTTATAACTAGCCAGTATTGCAAATTATTCATCATACACCCATATGATTATGTGTGTACACACATTTATTTGTGGGTATATACAGAGAGAGAGGAGGGATAACAAATATTTTCTATTTATTGAGAAGGTGACCATCTATATCCTTGGTCAGCTGAAGGACAAAACCTAACAAACTGAGGGGTTCTGGGTTGTCTTCAATTTTCTTTTCGTACTCAAATGACCATTGTAATTCATTGATGTTCACAAGATAATATGATTTTAAAGGAACTATAATGCTCTAACAAATCTCTGCTAATCACTTTCTGACTTATTGATTTCTTGTAATGATCGATGGCTTCAATTACATACTTCACAGTCTTTTTTTCCATCTGTTATCATTAAAATTAGCAAGCACAAAAGATGTTAATAAAGATACTTCTTCCACTCACAAGTGAAAAATTATTTTTCTTTCTTGAATAAAAAAGGCGTTACGTGGAATATATTAATGGTAATCAAACACCATCATGTAAGTTTTGAATATTATTTTCTTAAAAAATAATTTTCATACCACCAAATACACCAAAATATAGAAAATTGTGAAAGTACGTAAATAAAAAATGAGAGAGAGAGAGAGAGATGAGAAATGTATGTTGCCATAAATAAATTTCTTGTTATTAACCGTACAACTTTTTTGATTTCACCCTCATGAACCTCAAAACGGTTGATAATACCCAGGTTGATGTTGGCCACTTGATGAGTATTGGTGTGAAAAATATCATGAATCAAGTGTCCTCCGCACCTCACCTCCATAGAAGCAATTAGTTTTCCTTCCACACCCATATTTTCTTCTTCTCAAAATAGGAATAAATTGTGAAACTAAAATGATTAAAGAAGTCAGGACAACTGGTTTGCTTGGGATCAGAAATTCTTCTAGGTATCGGTCAGGTCTATGGTCTAAACTTGGGGCATGACAAACTTGGTATCAAAGCACAGAGTTCAAGTGTCCTAGGGTGTCTAAATGGAAACGTGTCTAGTAGAGCCTGCATTATCGGTATGAAGAAAACTACATCCATAATGGGAAGGCTACACTGCTACAGGGTATTATGAAATGTCACTATCAATTGTTATTCTTTTTCGTGCTTCAAAGTTTTACACAATTTAATCTATTCTAACTCATGTGTTGACGCGTTGCTTTTCAAATCATACATCCACGTAGAGCCTTTAGACCAGCTAGGGGTAGAGGATGCTTAGCCAGGCAAAATACAAACCATCTTGATCTACCAATTCTTAAGGGTCCTAGTGGTCCAGCTATGCCTATTGAGCAACTACCACTGACAGATATCTCTAGCATTGAGCTCCTCTAGGCCATCCAAACATTGGCATAGATAATCACCGCACATACAGGTCGATAGAGAGATGACAAATATGATGGTTTGGACACCATCAAGGTTCAAAAATTTCTACGGATGAAATCACCTAAGCTCACAGGGTCTGATATGAAGGAGGATCCTAAATACTTCATTGTGGAGCACTAGAAAGTATTTCAGATTGTGCACACAAGTGATGTAGAGCAAGTTGAGTTGGTTGCCTACCAGCTCGAGGGACTAGCTAGACTCTAGTTTGATTAGTGAAAGGGAGACAGTGCAGAAAAGGCATCAACTTTGAGTTGGCTAGTGTTCGAGGAGGCCTTTTTGGGATAATACTTTCTCAGAGAGTTAAGGGAGCTAAGCTGAGGGAATTTCTGAATTCGAGGCAGAAAGTTATGAATGTGTGGGAGTACAACCTCAAATTCACTCAGTTGTCCCATTATGCTCCGATTATGGTGGCAGACATGGATACCAAGAAGGATTTATTTGTATCTTAGCTCTCTCAAATAACTAAGAAAGAGGGAAGAAGTACTATGCTAATTGAGGATATGGACATAGCTTGTTCGATGACCTATATGCAATAGGTGGAGGAGAAGAAAATGCAGGATAAGAAGGAGTTTAGAAACAAAAGGACCAAAATATAAGTCTAGGAGATAGGTAATTGAAGTGGGCTAGAGGTGCTAGTCATTTATCCTTTTAGCCTAATACTTCTAGACCAACACTTTCATCTGCTAGGACACTTACACTGAGGGCTAGGAATGAGTAGGGATCACAAAGCTGCAAAGTTTAGGGTAGCCAATCATAGGGGAGTGTAGCTTAGAAATCATCTTATTATCCAATTTGTGATAAGTGTAGCAAGTCTTATCCAGGAGAGTGTCTTATGGGAACAAATGACTATTTTAGATATGATCAAGCGAGGCACTGTTTGAAAGAGTGTCCTATGGGGAGGTAGAACATTAGGGATAACAGATCGTTGTCAATTCCTTTAGTACCACAGGGTAAGCAAGTCCAAAGGGTGCTATATCAAGGACAGTCAGGGGCATAAACCATCTATATGCCATGGCTACTAGACAAGAATAGGAGACTCACCGGATGTGGTTATTGGTATGCTCAAAGTTTTTACTTAGGATGTCTATGAATTGTTGACCCAAGCACTATACTATCATTTGTTACTTCCTGTGTAGCCATTTCAGTGTTTCCTCTCTTGTTAGAGAATTTATTCTAGTCCAACAAGTCTATAAGGGTTTTCCAGTATCAGTCTATAAGAAAGATATTATAACTGATTTGGTTGAGTTAGATATGGTAGATTTTTACATCATCCTAGGCATGGACTTGCATCATGCTTGTTATGCCTCGATAGATTGTAGAACTAGGATGGTTAAGTTCTAGTTTCCTAATGAGAAAGTCTTAGAGTGGAGGGGTAGCTTGGCTTTCCCTAAGGATCAATTTGTCTCAAAGCTATAAAGTTAATTTTCAAGGGATGTATATACCACCTAGTTAGAGTCAAAGATTTCAAGTGGTGAGATACCATCTCTCCAGTATATTTCGATCGTGAACTAGTTACCAAAAGTCTTTCCTGATGATCTACCAATTTTGTCCCTCCTGACAAGGAGATTGACTTTTGAATAGATATTCTCCCAAATATCAACTCATATCTATTCCTCCATATTAGATGGCTCCTTCAGAGTTAAAAGAGTAGAAAGAGCAGCTAAAAGACCTCCTGTATAAGGGTTTCATCAGACCGAGCGTCTCCCGTTAGGGTGCCTTAATTCTCTTCATGCATAAAAAGGATGGTCTTTTTAGAATGTGCATAGATTACCACAAATTAAACAAGGTCACCATAGAAAATAAGTATCCTCTTTCTAGAATTGATGACCTGTTTGACCAACTCTACGGTGCTACTTGATTCAGATCCGCTATGGTCATTATGAGTTCTTAGTCATGTCGTTTGGACTTACTAATAGACCAATAACTTTCATAGATCTTATGAATGTGGTGTTGAGGTAGTACCTAGATATGTTTTTCATTGTGTTTATAGATGACATCCTGATCTACTCTCATAATGAGGAGCATGTCAACCATCTTAGAATTATCCTTTAGACCATTAAGGACTAGCAGTTGTATGTCAAATTTTCTAAATGTGAGTTTTGGTTTGCCTCTGTGGTGTTTCTGTGTCATATTATTTTTGGTGAGCATACACAAGTTAATTCTCAAAAGATTGAGGTGGCAAAGAATTGCCCAAGGCCCACAATTCCAACAAAGATAAGGAGTTTCTTGGGTTTGGCAAGTTACTACAGGCATTTTGTAGAAGAGTTTTCTTCTATCTCAGCTCCCTTGACTAAGCTAAATCATAAGAAGGTTAAGTTCCTATGGTCTGAAGCTTGTCAGAAGAGTTTTCAAGAGTTGAAAACTAGGCACTAGGCTCACTACAACTCCAGTTTTATCCCTACCCGAGGGAACATATGACTTTGTTGTATACAGTGATGCTTCAAGAGTTTGCTGGGGTGTGTATTGATGTAGAGAGGCAAGATGATAGCATATGCCTCCAGACATCTTAAGACTCATGAGAAAAATGATCCAACTCATGATCTTGAGCTTGCTGCTGTGGTGTTTGCTCTCAAAATTTGGTAATGTGTTCACTAACCACAAGATCTTGCAATATGTATTCAACTAGAAAGAGTTGAGCTTGAAGCAGAAGACATGGTAGGAGCTGCCGAAGGACAATGACATAAGAATCCTATATCACCCAGGTAAAACTATTGTAGTTGCTGATGCTCTTAGAGGGTTCATTGAATTAAAAGTTGTATCTAAAAAGACACAGAAGTGGAGTATGAGTCCTAAAAGCATAGATTACCTAGTAGGTACCATAAGTCGACCGAACTTAGAAATGTTAACATAAATATAAGTAGCTTGAGGATACAAACATCAAAAGGATAATACCATAACCTAAGGCAAAAATAATTTGGGGTGCAGGGAAATCAAATAATCAACCAAGAATAAATCAATCAATTGTTACGACTTGATTTTTCAGGCCATGATGACACCTAACCAACCCACCAATAAGTCAGCCTATACTTTAGCCCGAAATCACAGGGAATAGGTTATTTAAAGGAAGACAACAATTCTAAGTAAAAGATGTCATAATAAGGATAAGAGATACAAAATGCCGAATAAAATAACATATTGTAACTCACACCAAGACCTTGCATCCATCAGTATTCGAGCTTGTAATACACAAAATAAGAATACAAGGGTTCTTTAAATACAAATAACAGTACATACTTTCTCTGAATACAAAATAAAGATAATTCCAAATGTCATGAGATGGAAATTGGCAACTCCGGATTCTAAGAGCTCACCAAATCTCTGAATCCTCAGCCTACATTGCGTGAGAGGAAGTCCATAGAAAGGACTCTCACCATAATCTACGAAGGATAAAAGTGTAGTATGAGTACCAAATAAATGGTACTCAACAATCATAGTCAACTGAGCCACTCTACAAATAAGGCAAGTATAAACAATATGAAAGTACGACAATTATGTGGCATAGGAAATGAAATAATAGCCAGGATGATTGTAAACCAAGTGTACAAGGTAACTAGAAAAAGAGGAGAAGCATACCTTGGAGAATCAGGTCTATTTGAGGCATACTTTTCACTACTTCTGAGTGAACTGACTAATCCTAAGTTCCCTGTTTTGGCTATTTTACATGCTCGTATATTTCATGTCTTAAGTTGTTGTTTGTCATTTCATTTTATTCTTCTTCTAGTTTAAATCTCTCTTGTTTGTTGTCTGCTTCTTGTTTATACGCCATTAATCGCATCTCGGTTTACCTCTTTGTGTTGAAGTTGATAAATGTCTAAGATATCACAACCATTGTATGTTGTTGCGCCTCTGTTTTTTTTTTTTTAATAAATCTGACTGTTTCCAGCACTAAAAGGTCGAAAGTCACTTTTGATTAAAGTTTTGTCTAGCATACTTCTCTTTCTGGGATTATGTTTCACTGATAAAAGTTGAGGTGTCGAATTCTTGCTTAACTATGGGTTGGAATTCTGTTTACTGCTTAAGGTATAAAGATTCAGGTTTCAAGCATTTCAAGTTTTCTTTTGTTTCTAACATAATGAAAATTGAGACCATCTTGGCTGCTCATATAGTTTTAGTTGAGTTCATCCCCTTTTTAGTGACTAACGTTAAACATGGAAGCCATTTTGTATATAGACTAAGTTATAATTAGTGTACATGCTCCCCTGTCTGTTTTCCAAAATATGATTAAGTGATTCCTGTTACTGTTTCACCTTAAAAAGCAATGATTGACTCATCCGGTTTGTAGTAATATAGCAAGTGTGTGTTGGTTCAACGAGCTAAAAGGCCTGATTGTTATGGATCTATTTGTCTTTTGTTTCTTAATTGATTGTGTTGCCATATCACTATCCATCTATGTTCTTTGTCTGTTAAGAATCCAAAGATTCTAGTCATGAATTCTGTTTAAAGATCAGATCATGTTTACTCCTCATCACCTGATTTAATGTTTGTTATTGCCATTGTTTTCCTGTTTTGAAGTATCCCCTGTCAAGTTCGTCAAGAAGTTAGGTGATATTTCCTTAGCATGGACATGTGAAATCAGATTTTGTCCCTTATTCCTATCAATTATATGCTGATTTGTTTCCCTTTCCCTTCATTGCATGGAACTTGTGCTCGTGGATCTATTAGACCCTCTTTTTTTGCATTTCTGATGGGCCACAGAGGCCCAAAAAGCCCTTTACTAGATCAATGGTTGCCAATATTCAGGTTTTGGAGGCATAAAATCAATATATATACATGAATATACATTGATATACAATAAATATCCACTAAGTGTATATCACAAATGTGGGCTAAAAGCCCATTTCAGCCGGCAGCAGTAGCAGGAGATTTAAATGGGCTAAGCAGGCCTAAAAATATAGAAATTACGGCAGGTGGAAGATTGGGCCTGCTAAGCCCAATCTTTATTTTTATTCTCTCCCTTTCCTTGTATGTTTATCTATGTTATTTGTGATATTTGTTGATTGACACTAACTTTATTATATTTATTTGAATTGTTATTTGTTATTAATCTAATTGTTTCCCTAATATTGCCTCCATTTCTGTTAATTTTCAGTATTAATAATTTTTTAAGTGTCGAAATTATTCGTACAATTTATTTTTTTGAGGTTTGAAGTGTTAGTTAATTTTAAACTTAGTCAATATTTGCAAATTTAGTCAATTCTTTCAAATTTAGTCAACATTCTTTCAAATTTAGTCAACATTCTTTCAAACTTAGTCAATTCTTTCAAATTTACTCAATCCTTTCAAATTTAGTCACAATTCTTCTAAATTTAGTCAACATTCTTTCAAACTTAGTCAATTCTTTCAAATTTAGTCAATTCTTTCAAATTTAGTCAACATTCTTTCAATAGTCAACTCTTTCATATTTAGTCAACATTCTTTCAAATTTAGTCAACTTTCAAATTTAGTCAATTCTTCCAAAATTAGTCAATTTTTCAAACCAGTCAACTTTTTTTTTTTCAAAGTCAGTCAAATCTTTAAAACTTAGTCAACTTCCTAATCGTCGATCAACCGCAAGTTAGCACCCATTTTGAATGATTAATTTCTTCTCAAAGTGGAAATTGAACTCTTACCCATTTCTCGGATATTTTAAAACTTTTCTGTTAGGTTTTAAAATTTAATCTTGGTTTCCTAATTATTCTTAAAATTAGGTGGCAACTCTTTTTAATTTTTGGGAATTTGATTTGTATTTAAATTAATTAAATATTAAATCAGATTTTTGAAAATCAAAAATCATTTTTTCGAATTAACATAAATAATTATAAACAATAAGAAAGTAAGACAAGTATGTAGCATGGTAATGAGATAATAGCCTGGATAACATTAAATAAAGTACATGAGGTAATGAGAAAAAGAGGAGAAATGTACCTGGAAGAATCAAGTCTATTATTTGCTAGCATGAAAGTTAGGAAACAAGGTCAAATAAGCAATCACAATGAATGAAATGCACAAAGTTTAAGCTAATCCATTAACTAGGAACTAGTCCGAATCAAACACTCCCCCCCCCCAAATTACAAAATACCCCTGAAATGGAATCGTAAGTGTAACACGTCTTCCCAAGCTCCAATTGAAAATCCGAGATCCGATTTGCGATTAGCACAAAAAATGGAGTGGGAAAATGATCTCGGCCCAATTTTAGAGCAATTGAGTTGGAAAAGAATTTTTCGTAATTAAACTCGGGACAGTGTGAGTATGCTCCTAGGGAGCGAAGTTCCTGGGGCACGGACCTATACTTGAGATTTTTCTTAAACTTCCTAGAAATAACATATTTTGAGAAATTCGCGAGATATACATGTACGCGTCCCAGGCGCGTCGCGGACATGGTATTTTGAAATCAAATTTTATTCTTGTAATTCAGAATGGGCACTTTAGTCATTCCCCAACCCCTTCTAAGTCAATAAACTAGCATAAGGGATCTTTTACGTCAAGCCAAATCCAAAGAATTTCTAGCAACTAAGTTTTCGTATGAGTTGATAAAAGGGTCAACTTCAAATGACCATGTCTCCTAAAGTATAATGGTTTAGGTAACCCATAATATATCAAAACGAAGATATTTGAATTAGCTTTTCAATGCATCCAATTTTACGTTAGTCAAAGTTCGGAGTAGAATGTTATAACCATTTTAGTGAAGGGGTGCAGAGCTGTCTGAAGGTCCGTGTCCAGAGCGCATCGCGGACCTGATGTGTACCCTTACTGGATAAGTTAGTGACTTTTTTCTTTATATTTTGAGGGTACTTTTATCCTAAAACCCTTGGGGGTCTATTTAAGGTCCTAAAACACCCAAAACATCAATTTTCGTAATAAAAAACCCTCTCATTCAATCTCAAACATGAGATTGAATTTCTATTCTTCATAGATTTCAATCTACCCAACCTAAATTTCATCAACTATTCATGAATCCCTAATAAAATTTTAAATCATAACCTAGGGTTTCATGAATTTAAGAATACTAAGAAAGGAATTCTTGATTCTTCTTTTTTCAAGAATCATGGTTCTTCATCAAGAACTCTAAAGGTTCCAAGTCAAGAATTCAAGAATCTTCTTCAATTCTTCCAAGAACTAATCTCTAAGGTATGTAAAGCCCTCCAAAAATTAATCTACTATTATTTTAGTATCCTTAACTACTAGTTTCTACCAAAGATCATAATTATGAGTTGAGATCAAAGTTTCCTCTATTACTAGTGAATTTCACCAAAATACTGTTCATGCATATTTTCTTCATAAGGATCATGAGTCTTATATATTTTAGTATTGAATTAAGACATTAAGACAAGATTTACAGTTATGGTTAATATTATGAGAACCCTATATCTATTTCATGAAAAGTTATAAAGTTTACAGTTTAAGTTAAGTCTAAGAAGTATTTAAAGTTTGTATTTTGTAAGACAGCTGAGTAATGCATATATGTTTTTTTGAGATAACTATAATGATACCATTTTTGTCAAAAAAAAAGAGACCAATTGAGTAAAGTTTAAGAAAAGGTAAAGTTGGGATAAGTCTCAAAAGATTAAGAAGGCATTTTGAAAAGTCTTACTCTTAAAGTTATGATCATTATAAAAGTTATTTTGGGAGTATTATTGAACACCAATATGAGTAAGAGTAATAATAATAACTTGAACTCATAAATTACGTAGCTAGCATAGGATAGGATTGTACCAAGGTAAAACTCCTCACTTGCCACTGAGATGGACCAGTTTGGGATGGATCCACTCTCCTAGTTTTCGTTCCTTACCCTCGCAAAGTATGGGATGGATCTGGTAGCATGGGCAAGATGTTGTATCATTATTAAGCTCGTGGTAGTAGTTGTCGGTTTGAGAAACTCCCCAAGAAGTAAAGTTTATTATTTTACACATCGAGATTTATCATATCTTTATTCAAGTATTTTCTCTGTATTATGTTTCATAATAAATTGAGTTAAGCTATTTATAGAGCTAAGTAATTGAGTATTATAATTTTTATATATTTATTTATGCTCGTGAATGCATTAAAGTAAGTATTTCTTTTATAAATTGTACCTTGAAACGAGTTTAAAAAACATATCTTTTACTTGCATGACATACCTTTATCCATTAAGTTATCTCAAAGTTCAGTTTTAAAGTGAGTCTCCTATCCTTACTACTTTTTAGCCATCTAACATACCGTACATCCCACGTATTGACACCTTTGGCACTGCATTATTTTATGATGCAAATTTTGGTATTCATATTAGTAGATGTTCAGTGAAGCAGTCCCCATCAGTAGTCAGCGAGGTATCTTTGCATTTAGAGGAGCTTGAGAGCCTTTATTTCTTTGTATTTATTTTAGTCAAGGAACCCATGAGCCTACTCTGGTACCTTGTTCAGAGTCTGTACTTTAGAGGCTTCATAGACTAGAAAGATATTGTTCAAGTTATTTCTTTGAAATTATTTAAAAGATTTTGAGTTAAGTTGTATATATTACTATTGTATCTTTAAGTTCATGAATTTTGAGCTCATTCTAGTTCGTTATGATATTAATGTCTTCCGCTGAGTAAGTTAGCCAGGCCAAGTGGTTCATTTGGGACTAGAAATGGTTTTCGAGTTTCGGTTACGTCCATAGGCTCGGGGCGTGACACCAATGTAGAAAAGTATATGTTCAACCAAAAAGAACAGATCATGCCTTCCATTTTTATAGAGCGACAACGAAAAGAATAACACAAGTAGTACAATTAGGTACACAGGTTTAGGGGCTATCTAATATAAACTTACACATCTATTGGGCCCCCATAAGTCCAATAGGTATAGTCGTGCACCAGGTAACTAACTATACATAAACTGAAGTTCCATTCAACCAAGTGAGTCAAATAGTAGTAAGCTCAAACCTTGAAGAAAGGAGGGGAGCATAGAGCCTGGACCATTACCACGGAAATGAGTCTCCTCAATAGGAACAATGTCGATCGTGTCAAACACTGCAAAAATGGGAGCATAGGACTTGGACCTTTGATATGCAGATGTGGGCCTTGTGGATAGTGATAATATAGCTCGTAGGTGAAATCAGATAGTCGACTCCGTCATAGGAGGCTGAGTAGTAAATAGTAGGGGACCCAGAGCTCAAACCTCTAACTATGTATAAAACATATAGTAAATAGCAGGGGATATAAAGTGCATACCTATAACCATGGATGAACTCTTCCAAAAGATCTAACATGGCCCCATGGCCAAAACAAGTCATATTCGATGCTCGATGAACCCCAATGAGAATTCAAAAATGCCCTAATCGAGTAAGGTGAGGGCATAGAAGATAGTATGGCCTCAGGTCCAATCACATTCTATCTAAAGTTCAAATCTGTTAGACTCAAGTCTATAATATCATCCTATAAGGACCTATGCCTCTGGAATCACATCAGGCAAAAATAATCAGCGATCGACCCTGAACGACGTGGGTTTATGGCATCACTATTCTAATTCTAGACTAAGGCCAAACATACTTCAATATATCACAATCTTAGCCATACATAAGATATCAACAAGCATGGATGATCAGATTATATAATGTAAGTCATCCCAATATCCAAACAAGTCACACAAAAGCTAGGGAAGCGAACCTGTACCACTACAGAAGTAAAGGTTGAGAAAGCTAACTCAGGGTGCAACTTTTGTAAGATAAAGGCCTCAGGCCTAACAAAAAATAACAATAAATATATAAATGCAATGGAAACATCATAAACTGCCAACTGAGGGTACAACTAAGGAGTCCCCAGCAGCTAAATGCAACCAAGGAGGCAGAATCTATCTTAAGAATTATCGCCTATACCAAGTCCAAAACTCAAGTCCACAATTGAGCTAGCTGAATGAATCTATAAGCCTCCCGAATCTCAGAAACTACATAAGGTACATCACTCTACAACAAGCCTTATCCAAAAAGCGCAATTTATAACCTAGAATAGAGTACACAAGTCAAATCCATGGCCATGATGACCTGTAAGGTCTCGACACTGGTTCAAGGCACATCGTCACCCATGAAGTCTACTAGAATCTTAACTAGGTATAAAAGGCCCTGTAGTTCTCCAACCAGTAATTAAGGCTCAATCTAATCTAAGATTGCCCACACAACTCCGAAATAAGATATGTTGTTCCAAAAGTCAAGCATAACTCAACCCCAAGCCTAATTAAGGTCTTTCAATGACTACACTAGTCTAAGGCTCGACCAAAAATCATGAAAAATAGAATAAATAGAATGGATGGAATATGGGGAGATTATAGTCCGAATAATCTTGAAATTTATATTATGCAATATCAAAAGGAGCCTAGTAAAGAATTCAGATTGCTACCTACCTAAGAGCTGATTAGTACATTTCAAATTTGCTTCACAAAATCTACCCTCCTCAAAGCACTGCTAATGGCTGTCGCGCTCTCAAATTATTAATCTATACAATAAAACAAGCATTTTTACATCAAGAGTATAGTTTTAGGAGTCAAACCTAACTCAGGTCAAAAACAATATTATAGAGTCCATGATAGGAATCCTGAAACCAACTTATAAAATGGGTCTAAACACTACCACAAAATTACATCTCAAAATGGAATACAATTCAGGGCTTGGAGCAGTCACAACTCAAGCATGCAACAAAACTCCAAACTAAGCTAAAATGGACAACAAGGTAGCAATTAAATTAAAAAAATTACTAATAACAAAGGCCCGTAGTTGAAACCAACCAAACCACAATAAACCTTATGAAAAACCCCACAATTTAGCCTCAAGAATCGCTAAAATTAGACCTAAAATGCTCAAGATACCAAAATCCAAAACTCTCCACAAAAACATTCAAAAATCAAGCAATGCAAAAGCTAAAATTACAATTTTACCTCAACCAAAGCCTTAGCAACAAAAACCACTAGTACTATGATGATGCTTGGAAAAATTCCCACAATGTAGACTAATGAATCACCAAATTTGGGGCTCTATTGCTCAATAACTCAAAATCAATTTTTTAAGCTAGCGTATTGTAAGGACTTAGATACTTAAGCTTATTTATATTGTTTAAGGCCATCTTGGGCCCCCCATGTCAATCCAAGTTCAAAGAATTTTCCGTTGGCTAAGTTCGACACAAGTATCGGTAGAAGGGTCAAATTTAAACTAGCATAACTCTTAGCATATTTGGAATTGGGTGGCCTATGGCATGTCAAATGAAATCCCTTTGAGTTACCTTCATAAAGAACTTGGTTTCATCTCATTCCGAGGTTCAATGAAGGAGTTATGATCATTTTCGTGAGGCCCTTCTGTGCAATGTTGTCACACGGACTGTCTGATGGCCAGTATGGCCTTTGATGGGCCTTTTGGGGTATCTGGGGTTGGAAAAGGCCATTTTTGGCACTGAGGAAGGTGGTACGACCAGTGGCATAGGTCGTGAAGCTTACCACTGGTCGTGAGAAGGGGCGTGAAGGTGAGTAAGGGAGGCTTCGTAGGCGTGGAGGTAAGTTGAGGCCAAGGCATGGACCACGACCACCCACACGGGTCGTGGAAGGTGGCATGGGTCGTGGCCCTTGGCATGGGGCCTGGGCAACATTTTCCATCACCAACTGTGGTTCCACGAGCTTCCACACGGACTGTGAGGCTCCACACGATTCTTGGAGGCCTTTGTGGTCGCGAGAGACGTCTTTTTCCAATCAATTTCCAACTTTAATTTTTAGACCAAGTACCCTATCATGGTCACTCCACATGACCCGTGGAGTGCCACATGACCTGTGGGACCTTCCATGGGGCATCACTTTGCCAAATTTTTCATCCGATCACTAATGGTGTTTTCATAAATTTTAATTATTCTAATGACTTTTTTGACTTCCTATGCTATCTTAACCTTCCTAAAAGATCTAAACAATATTCCTAAGGATCAAACTCACTACTCTCATCTCATGTACACCCTCAATTCTCTGAAGAGACTCCACCAAGACCACAATCCCAATTTCAAGGAAACTCAAGAACAAGTTTAGATTCTAAGATCCACTTCCAAGCTTCCATTCTTTCTCAACTCAATTTCAAGGAACTTAAATTCTAAGGTATGTGGGTTGATCCTTGACTTCCTTTCAATCAAGGAGACCCAAAATTATTTTTAAGCAATCTCATGGATTTCTAGTTACTTTAAATTCAGGGTTTTGAAGATTATGAATCCTAAAATTTTAATTATGCGTGTGTAGTGTTTATTTGATGATTTTAATGTGATTTAAACAATTACATGAGGATTTTCTTTGGGGTTTATGGAATTTCAAGTATAAATGTCCCCTTTAAGACTTCTAAATGCATGGGTGATTACAATATGAATTTGAATGTGGATTTAATTATACTTTCTATTGAATTTCATATTATATTGTTGATTTTTGATTGAATCCTAATTACCCATGCCATTCTATCATTATTCATAGCATATGCATTCATGTACATAAATTATTATGGGAATTATGTTATGGGTTAAGTTCAATTATGTTCTATGATATGATTTTGATATAAGATATTGGTTATGACAATTTTGTGATCACATATATGTCTTTGATTTTGGCTCTTTGAGTATTTTGGGTGCTTGCACCATTTTGTATATGAATGGGCTATTCCTATTCATGAGTATAAAGACTACGAAATTATGTTTTGGCCTATAAGCCTAAGAATGCATTGAGATAGTTTCGGAAATGATTTAGATCATTTGTAAGTATGTATGTGTGTATATCTATCTATCTATCTATCTATCTATCTATATATATATATATATATATATATATATATATATATATTTATTCTTGTGGGATGACGACTTAGCA